>BGPR01005904.1:0-87099 GCA_013235015.1 Araneus ventricosus | reverse complement strand
TTTGAAACAAGATTTGTAACACGGCTTTTGCTAACGACCAATAAAATAATTGATATTTTAATTAAGTAAATATGCTAAATTTGCTGGAAAATGATGGTCCTCTTATTCAGTGTTATTTTATGTAAAAATAGTCTGTCTTGTTTAAAGGAAAGTTTGATAGTTAAGTTGAAACTAGATTTGTTTCATGGTTTTCGTTAACAACTAATTAAATAAATGATATTGTAATTTATAAATATGCTAAATTTTCTGGAGCATGATGGTCCTCTTATTCACTGTTATTTCATGCAAAAATAATTTGTCTGGTTTAAAAAAAAGCTCCGTTGTATTAATGTATGCATTTCAACAAATGCGTTGCCTTTCGAAAATGAATTTACAATCTACAAAGTAAAATAATGTAAATAAACCAAAACACTTATGAGTTATTGAGGCCGTATTAGGATTAGATGGAAATTGCTTGACAAATTAAATTTCAAACATTATGATAAGTTTAATCTCATTATCCGCAGCATTTTTTGCTAATAATAAAATGTTTATTTCTATCGACAGAGTTTTTCTAGCATATTATTCGTATAAATCAAGTTTAAAACTAATCACTTCATTTCTTTCTGTAGAAATAGATAGTTTCTTTAAAAACTAGATACTCAGATAATCATCTACAGCAGCATTAATTGTAGCCGTGAAATATTTGGATGTAGTTTTGTTCGATATGTTCATTAGAACAAAATTTTCTTCTTCGAAATAGTCTGTATAATTTTGCAAATTTAACTCCTCAAATACTAAATCATTCTTTCAGGCAAGACACTTGCATCTGAAGAAATTTCTGTGTCAAATTCTGAACTTTCATGTTTTCAGATCTGGTTGAATCCTCAGCTTCATTTTCTTTTGATGAAGACCAAAAAAATGTTCTAAAAAAAGGGAGCAAATAAGAAGGGCTGTACTTCTCGTCTGGTTAAACGAACAACACACCACGGTGGTTAAAACCACAGCACGGTAGGTTTCGCATTTAAATCTCTGTAACTAATTTTAGGTTAGAAAAAGAAAAGTCAGAGTTTGCACAAACCTTGATTTTAGACTGTCTATAATATGCATACACTTATGTATTTTCTTAATAGCATCAAGAAATGTTATGAGACAAAAGGTAATATTTGAAATATTTATTCTTTGGTGATGAAATCGGATAAATATTTTCCTCCAGCACAGTAAACATTCCTTTCCGACAGCAACAAGCTAAACTAAGCAACTGGTGGATGGTCTTTATACTAAACAAATTAAATTCCAAATTTTGTAACCAGTTATCAGCACAGACGGAAGAAGTCAGGAGTACAATTGGTCAAAGAAACAACAATCTCTCTTTCATTAATAAAACCCTGTTTACAAAATTATTTTATGTTATTAAACTAATATGATGTCACTGAAAGTTCCTTTGACCACCCTTTTAACTACCGAATGCATGCAGCTATCTTTATATAAGAGTGGTCCAGGCATGGTAAAGGCACAATGGCTACTGGATGAACACCTTACAAAGCTCACCGGTGGTAAACGGTCAGGAGTAAGCTTACTATCTCTAAAACGTACACGATAGAGGGGAAAAGTACTGCTTGTAGAGCATCATTCGGCTTAGTACAAAAAAAGACATCTTGGTGGACGAAATGCTTTAGAACAGAACGCTTAAAACACATATTTGTTTGTACGCTATTTCCTCCACTGATACAGCTGCAGCTATTCGGTAGTTAAAAGGGTGGTAAGGGACTTTAGTTGGCACCCTGTGTTTACAATACATTATTGTAAGTATCACAGAATATTAAAATCAATTTTTTTCTCTCAAATTCACTACCAGAAGGCGTCCCTCATGTGGAATCAAAATTTAATTAAAATTAATCGGCTAACTAACAATAAAAGTTCTGAAAATATTAAAATATTGTATTATCATAGGGGACACACAAAATTTCAAAACTCCGGCACAAGAAATGAGTGAAAAATAGAACACAGTATTCTATCTTTACAAAAATGAAAAAAATAAAGTTATTAAAAGCTTGTAAAAATGAGGGAGATTATTGAAATGTTCTTCTAGTATGTACATATTTACCGAAAAGTATCGTTTGTTCTGTAATTGTAAACATAAACGAAAATCTACCCTAGCCCTTGACAATTTGTATATATATGAATGACGGGATGCAGATAATTGTATGGGTACTTTGAACTGCGCGAAATAGACCCCATTACGAGTATCTCATGCGGAGAACCCTTACAAGAAGGTACATCCCGTCTTCACAGATGCGATTATTAACCATTCAATACCAACATTTCTGTACCTTCAAAAGAACCCAGATCCTCTAATTATACGGCGACTTCTCATCCTTGAAGTATTTCCCTCCCTCCTCTGTAATTGTAAGGATAAAATCTTTCTATATAAATATAACAATATATCTATAAAACAGATTATTAAAATAAAAGACGAAAGAAATTTGCATGTTCTATGCATGCCACGAAGGCAATTCAATAAAATTATATAAGAACGTCATACTCATAAATATGAAGACAGCAACTTTTTACAACTAAAGAGCTATGTAGTTGTTTATTTTATGGTAAAATGCGTCATCAATCATTGTCTTTTTCTTGTTTCAAAAATCATTTTCTTTTACATTAAGGAAGTTTGTTTTTATCTCCGTCATTGCAGAGAAATTTTATTATTTATTCACAGAATGATCAATTCTAGGATGAAAATGTTTTAAATTTTTTCTGTTTTCCGGCTGTATCGGAACATTGATTCTATCTAATTCTTGTTTGGTCTCCATATATTCTGACAGATTATACGGAGACTGTATTATTTAGTAAAGGAAGTTACATCACATATTTTTCTCAGTCTTTATTTATATTATTTACCATTTTTGTAATTCAAGATCTGAATCCTCGTCTTTGAAACTTTTCCTATTGTTTGCTGCCATAAGTTTGCTTCATTTAAATTTATTTTGTTGTCTTTTGTCTTCTTACATTAAATTCTTCATTTCAACTTTTAAAGAAATATTTATTGTAAGAACGTCTTAAACCCTTTATTTAGAGCTATTGAAAAAAATATATAATTGCAAAAAATTTCAAATCCTCTATTTGCATTTTATGATAAAGGCTAGCAAAGTTGCCATTTAAATGCTATCATCGGAATGCCTCTCACTCCAAAAAGATATCGATTAAATAAAATAATGGTATTCTTAAGATTATTTAACCGAAACAATTCCTAACAAACTTCTGAAAAGTGATGCAAGGTCATTTTTCACTCTGAATCGTCTGTAAGAAAGAACTGTCTTTTGAATAAACTGATTATGGAAGATTCTGCAATCTCCACTTTGCTTGATAAGCAGACTGTAAACAGAAGCAAACAATAAGTAGACCGTTTTTTATTTGAACCAAAATTGTACAACCATTAATGTTAATTAGTGACTAATTAACAAATGGAGACTAGTGGCTTCTTTCAGCAGAAAAATTGTACTTTATGAAATCTTTTACCATAATACAGCGATTCTCTCTGGGGTAGAAGATGATTGATGGGCTGTTGATACTGTGAACTGTTTCCGTTTTCATAGTATTATTTTTCTACATATTTTTCTTTTATGCTTATTCTTCTTTACGTGAATCTTCCTCATTATTTATTGTGCTTTTGAAGGCTTTATACAATTTTACATCTTTGTAGTTTACTGAGAAAACAAAACGCATTTTAGTCCTTTACCTGTTTTTATATGATTGTTTGAAAATAAACCTAAGTCCAATTTCAGGAAGTTGTTAAGAATGAAACTCAAATTTATAAATTTTACTTGCTTAGAAAGATATATCAGAGCCGACAGCAGGTTAGGTTACCTGCTTAATTATTTTGTTGAAAGGAAACTTGACAAAATACAGGTGCGATAATAAGCAACGCGATTCTCTCATTCTTGAAATCAATGTTTTAAAAGCGTTTTTCACTTTTCACACACCTTCATTTAGATTATGATTAACTGTTACTGCTTTTTGTTTAGCTATAGTTAAGAATATTTTTATTTGTGATGAATCAGACATTTTAGGGAAAAAGTTTACGGGAAAGAAAAGAAAGATAAAATAAAATTTCGAAGAATTAAAAAGTGAGTGTCAAAGACTCAACAAAATCTTTTATTTTTTTCTGAATAGGGAGGCAGTTAAATTATTTTCAGTAATAGAAGTTCTGCTTCAAAAATCAATGCATGCATACCTAATTAGAAGTAAGGAGAGCATTGTAAGAGAAACAACACTGATATCATCATATATAAAAAAAATCTTATTTACGTTTATGACATTGTTTTCAAAAGATGCCAACTTGGCATTCAAAATTTTTAAATTATGTTCTTTAAATATTCAAGTACAACGAAGACAATAATTCCTAATATAATAGCCCAGATCTGTCTCGGTAACTCTCTGACGTCACCAACCATAAAACTCGCGCCATAGCACTGCGAGACAATAAACAGCATTATTTAATTGTTAGAGAACCTAAATTTCAGTAATTTTAAATTTTAAAGAGTAATTGTCGTTCTAATTTCAAATTTAATAGCTCTAAAATAGTGAAATAAAATTTTCTATGCATTGATATAAAATTTATGTCGCTATGATCAATAGTTCCCGAGAAATTTTAAATTATATTAATCATATATTTCAAATTAATTTCCGTTTTTCAATAGTAAGTAGTAAATCGCGACAGTGGTATATCATGCGCGTGATATAGTTTGGACGCCACGATGCATCTGATTATTTATTGCAATCGTGATGATATAATTTGATAATATTTTTTGGCAACGTTTGACATCAGAGAAGTGCTTTGTTTTGATTAGAATTTCGCAAAAGAATTCCTTTGAAATTTTAACTTTTGACTTACGTTTGACAAGCTGAGAATTTCATGGTTATTGAATTATAATAAAATTGTTAAACAACGAAAAATACTTCACGCAGAATGTTGTTTACCAAGAGGTTTTTTTGAATAAAGAAATATGTAAATAAAAAAAATATTTCCTGTCATAAAACATACGTTTATTTTATTTTTTTTCAAACAATTTAAACATTTCTTTCGCATATATATTTATTTAAGCACGTCAAATTTGACGGGAAATCTCGAATGAAGAGGCAATTTGCACCCGTCATACCATGACGGGTGATTTTCTAGTTCAAAAGAATTACCCACTAAATGTTGTTTAAATCTTAATAAAAATGGAAATATAAATGCTTTTTGAATAAATTCGCATATCTATGTTATTTTTTAACACATTTAACAGAAAGTAATATTTTTAAAAAATCATTTCGAAATGTACTCTATTCAAGTTGAGATGAAATAATTTTTATTTCTCTAGATACGATTCAATTTCTTTCAGTCTCCATCCATAGAATTTAAGTAAATGGCAAAGGAAAATTAAAATCATCTCGAATTAATGTCTAGAGACAGAGAATATTAAAATTCTGTTATCGCCCAAGTCCTTTTATTCAGAGTCCTTTAGCATACTGGAAGTGAGCTTTTAAAGCTTATTATCTTCGAGAAATGTTTTAATGAAATTAAAAAAGATGTGATGTTTGAATATAAAATACTGCCTTTTTACCTTTTCCTTCTACTTAAGTATGCAAGCAATCGTGTGCAGTATTTTTTCTGCTTTTACAGGACCAGACAAAATATGTATAGTAATTTATTTCTAACGACATTATCCTTTGATGCTCTGTTTGCTGTGTTCAAACGTTGATTCGCATTCCAAATAAACATTATAAATTATGCATCCTTTAGGACAAAAAGTCTTTTTTCAAATGAAAATTATGAAAGGAGCAACACGCATTGACTTTATAAAGGGAGATTTCTGATAAATGGACATACAAATAAGTATCCATCTCCTTTTCAAAATGGTGGATAGCAGTGTGCTATACACCTGGAATCAGCTTTCAAATATACTTTATGTAACTGAATATTTCATATTCATCAGATGAATTCATTAACAATCTGATTAAAATTTTAAGGAATGCATAAACTGAAAACTAACATTGCACTGCATTATGATCTCAAGCTACAGGAAGCGCAACTATTTGCGATTACAAATTTTATATTAATAAACTTTTGCCTAAATTGTTTTTTAATTCAAAACCACAAATTTCGTTATATCTGAATTTCTCCCTGCATGGTTGCACGAAGAACTCTTAACGTTTAGGAGGCGAGCTTCAAGACTGGATGGTTTGAATTTTAAATCCAAAGTACATCCTCCGCATCTCAATTCCACTATCTCTCAATCTCTAAGAGAGTCACGTAGGATAAAATGGATCTGTGGGACGCACTTTGATACACTTGAATGGAGACTGCATTGAGATTTGTTAACATGTGGAGGAGAAGAAGGAAATCACTGTGTAAATATTTCAAATGCACAAATTTTTCGGCGGATTCGCATCCTGACTCCCACTAGAATCTTGATTAGAACATCGTATTGAATAAAAATACCTCAATGTTGCGCTTTTCTGTATTCCAATGAAGATGCTTACTAGTATTAGGAATCGATGCATGAATGGGTTTCAGGAAGACTGTCAAAGAATATTTTCACACAAAAGATATTTTAACTTGGAATTTTTCCCTTCGTATAAAGTAGGATTTATTTTCTCGAAATGTTGTTGTTTTTCCTCGAATGATTTTTAAACTCCTTTGCAGAACTTGATTCATCTATATCTGTTGAATCTTCATGCAATTCTTCGACACCTTTGCTTAGGTTTTTACAAGCTTTTGCCCAATGATTCATTTTCCCACAATGTCTGCAGACCTTGTTAAATGCAGGACATTTTTTTGTAAGGTAAGTCAATCTAAAAAATGATTCACAAAATTGACATTTTTAGTTAATGACTATCAGGAAGAAGTTGCATGTCAAATGGATACAGGAGCACCTGTAAATGTTATGAGTTTCAAAGATATATGCAATAGTTTTCAAGATCCAAATCCATCTTTAAAAGTTAGTAACATTAAACTAAAATGTTTTAGAGGAGATGTTTTAAAACCTCTAGGTCAAATAACACTGAATCGTTTAAAAGACTTAAAATGTTTTCCAGTTACTTTCCAAATTGTACATACAAATGATAATCCCTTACTAAGTGCAAAAACATGACAGGAACTTAACTTAATTAAGATCAAGGCTGATGTATTGAAAATTTCTCCTTCATTATTAAAGGATGATGCAATACTGAAGAAATACAAGGAAGTATTTGAAGGAACAGGGTGTATTAAGGGAGATTACCACCTAGAAACAAAGTCTAATGTGCAACCTATAAAGCAAGCTCCAAGAAGAATTCCCATATCCTTGAAACCAGAACTGAAACAGAAACTTGATGAATTGTACAGAAACAAAATTATAGCCAAAGTAACTTACCCTACTGATTGGATAAGCAATTTAGTATTAGTTAAAACACCTAATAAGCTTAGAATTTGCTTAGATCCACAAAATTTAAATTCAGCTTTGAAAAGGTCTGAATATCCAATTCCTACTATTGAGGAAATTATGCCTAGTTTAAAAAATGCTAAATTATTTTCTGTTGTGGATACAAAAGATGGTTTCTGGAATGTAAAGTTAAGTGATGATTGTACTGATTTAACAACATTTTGGACTCCTTTTGGTCGATACAAATTCTTGAGACTACCATTTGGGATTTGTACAGCATTTGAAAAATATCAAAGAAGACTTCATTAAATATTCGAAGGTCTAGATGGAATTGAAATCATTACAGATGATATATTGATAATTGGTAGAGGAGACACAATGGATGAAGCAAGAAAGGATCACGATTTAAACTTAGAAAAACTTTTTCAAAGGGCAAAAGAAGCCAGTGTAAAATTCATCAAGAATAAAGTGAAACTTCGAGTGATAGAAGTGTAATATCTTGGACATATATTTACTTCTGAAGGATTAAAACCAGATCCAGATAAAGTCAAGGCTGTATTGAATATGCCAAAGCCTAAAGATTCTCTGGAAATTAAAAGTTTCTTAGGATTTGTATCTTATCTTAGTAAATTTTTGCCAAAATTGTCAGCTATTTGTGAACCTCTAAGAAAACTTACTATGAAGAATGTATCATTTATATGGTCCAAAGAACAGAAGAAATCTTTTCAAAGTATTAAAATTTTGATAATTACAGCTCTGTTCTTGGTTATTATGACCCAAATAAAGAAGTAACAATTCAAGTAGATGCAAGTAAGAATGGTCTTGGTGCAACAATAATGCAAGAAGGAATGTTTGCATCTCGAAGTTTAAATACAACAACAATAAGCTCAAATAGAAAAAGAATGTCTGGCGATTGTATTTGCTTGTGAAAGGTTTCACTTGTTTATTTCTGGAAAAGAACAAATTAAATTAGAAACTGATCACGAACCTCTGGAAACTATATTCAAGAAAGAATTATTGAAAGCTCCTAGAAGACTGCAAAGAATGCTTCTTCGATTGCAGAAATACAATTTAAATGTCGTTTTAAAAAAAGGTGAAAAAATGTATATTGCCGATATTCTCTCAAGAGCATCACTTTCTGATTGTGAGCCAGAAAATTTAAATTACAACATATTTCAAGTAGATGGTATTTATGAGGAATTAGGAGCATGAGAAACAAAGATGTGCTTAATGTGTCTGAGTCTACATATAATAAATTAAGAAATGAAACTATGCAAGATATAACTTTACAAGAAGTAAAGAAATTAACTTTGGAAGGTTGGCCTTCAGAGAAAGAAGAAACTTCATTACTTGTGTAAGAGAATATTGGACTTACAGAGAAGAATTGAGTATTCTAGATGGCATAATATGTAAAGTTGACAGAATTGTCGTACTAACTTCCATGAGAAATGAAATGATGTCAAAAGTTCATCAAGGTCATCTTGGTATAAATGCATCATTAAGAAGAGCAAGAAACACTTTATTTTGTCCTAGAATGACGAATGATTTAACAAACAAAGTCAAAAGCTCTGAAATTTGTAATATCATACAAAGTTACTTACATAAAGAACTCACAAGATACCGGAACTGCCCTGGGAAAGAGTGTCAGTACATTTATTCGAAAAAAATTTAGTCCTGATTGATCATTATTTAGATTATTTTGAAATTGACCAATTAACTTGTATTACATCAAATAGCATAATCAGTAAATGTAAGCAACATTTCAATAGACATGGAATTCCTAAAATTTTGGTTTCAGATAACGGACAACAATTCCGCAGTGCTGAATCTGCTAAGTTTGCTAAAAAATGGCAATTTAACAACTCAACATCATCGCCATATTACAGTAAAGGTAATGGTAAAGCCGAATCTGCAGTGAAGATTGTAAAGAATACTATCAAGAAATCCATTAAAGATAAAGATGACATATGGCTCAGTATTTTAAATTGGCGAAATACTCCAACTGCCAACATGAATTCTAGTCAAAGACTAGAAGTCTCGAATAACTAGATCACTTTTACCAACCAGTGTCACGCTACTAAAACCACAAGTACAATATTCTGTTTCAGAGAAAATAAATTTGAGAAGGAAAGAAGCTAAGAAATATTATGACAGAAATTCAAAACAACTACCTGAATTAGAAATTGGTAAAGAGGTTTTTGTACGCGTACCAACAGCATCAAAAGAGGATGACAAGTGGAAGAGAGGATGAATTGTAGGAGTACACAATTCGAGATCATATGGCATAAATACAGAAGACAAAATAATTCTTAGAAATAGAAAGTGGCTGAAGCAATCAACTAGCAATAGTGATGGTAAAAAGTTAAGAGAGGAATCTAATGAAGACACAACACAGAACTTAAGACAAGAAGAAGAGCTATCGGTAATGGAAGAATCTGAAGAAAAAGGAATGCAACAAAGTAAAATAGAAGGCAATACGCCCAGAATTGCAAGATCAGGAAGAGTGATTAAGACTCCGAAAAAATATAAAGACTATCTAACGATAAGACTAAGAACTATATTACTTATTAGTAGGTTTAAGAACAATTAGCAATTTTATGGAACTACGTAAATGAAGACTCTAAATTTAGTTCAAAATTTAAAAAAAGAAAGGGTTGTTAGGTTTATGAAATAATTACATAAAGTGGCAACATTTAATTTATAAAAATCTAAGAATAAGGATTGGCAACATTTATGTTAAGATAATTGTAAATAGCTGATGATAAACGTTTTATTAAGAATTCTATTCTATTTATTTATGCATATTACATCTCACAAATCGATGAGATATCTATATCAAACATCATGACTTTTAATTGCTTGCATTAAATTTGTTGACCGAACGAAGCGAAGTCCTGTTTTAATTCTACCGTTTGGCATTTCGCCTAGTGTTCCTTAAACATCGATAGACTATCGATGCTATCGAAGCCGATCGCTATCGATAGTATCGGGTTTTCGGAACTATCGACTGAAAAAATCGATAGTTCTAAAACAATCGATAGTATCGATTGCTTTCTCCCGGGCAGTACTATCGATAGGCGCATTTTCAGTCGATAGTTCTCAAACTATCGACTGGAATCGATAATTTCTAAACTATCGACCGAAAATGCGCCTATCGGTAGTATTGCCCGGTTGAAAACAATCGATACTATCGATAGTTTTGAAACTATCGACAGTTAAGTCGATAGTTTGGGAAAACTATAGACTGCACTATCGATAGTTTAACTATCGATGTTTTAGGAACACTAATTTCGCCTGCTTATCTGAAAATTTCTTCATGACGCAGCTACGACTAAAAGCACTGTTCTATTTTCTTTTAATTTGGCATGAATGTTCCTTTAAGTGATTAAAAGCGACATATGTGTAAGGAATTTTACTTTTTGAATTCCATTTTAGGATGCTGGCTGTTTCAATGATTCCGTTTCATGAAGTGTTCAACTTTTTTCAACGATTTTATCTAAACAGAACTCCATTCATAATGCCTCCAAAAATACTGCCAATAGCAAATGACACTTAACAGTAATTTTGTTAATACTGATAAAATCATATATTTTATTCTAACTTTGTTAATACTGATAAAATCATATATTTTATTCTAACTTTGTTAATACTGATGAAATCAGGCATTTAATTGAAATTGTATGATTACTGATAAGAGCAGAGATTTGTGAAATTCGCATTCGAAAAAAAAAAAAAAAATGCTAAACCTTTAAAAGACTGTAACAAAGAACAGATTTTAAGACATATTTGAACGCGAAAACAATTAATAAAACTACTGGTATTAGAAATGCTTAACTTAAATTATTCCTTAATTTTAAAGCATATAAAAATCATCCGTTGTAAAAAGTATAAATGTTGGAATTAGTTGCGAGGTTTTACCATTGGTCAGATACATATTAATTCAGTTCAAGGAATCAGTTCAACCTGGTTCAAGGAATCGTTTAGTATTACAACCATTTATTCTACATATTAAGCATTAAGCGAACACAGAGCACAGTAAGCAGCAGACATAAAACATGGTGAACACCACAAGACATATATCGAGAAGCTGAATAAAGCAGAACAAAAAACATGACCACAAAATATCTGGTGCGCGCAAAGGCAGCGACTTCCAAAAGTACAATGGCGATAAACCAAAGACTAGCTAACAGTCTAAAATAACACATAGTACAAAGTCAGCAATAAAATAGAAAACAAGAAATAATAATAAGAGAATCCGGCAGGTGGATTTTCTCAAGGTTCACCTGCTGGGATTCTAAATTTCACAAAATTGGGATATTTTGCTGTCGAGACACCGACATATAAATTTTAAATGAGTTTGGAAATTTAAAATAAAGTTGAAAAAAAAATCATGAAAGATACCTTATAAACTTACAAACATAGAAACTCTCTCAAAATTTGGTAGCAGAAAGCTTTGGAGGCAGTAAAAACTCGTGGTTTTTTTTACGAATTACTCAAAATCAAAGTTTCAATCCAAAAATTTGACGTCCGTACCAATTTAGATTAGTTTAGCACAATAGTCCATTTCTTTCTTTTATAAAATATGCATTGGCTAGAGCAAGCAAAGTGCCAGTTTGTGCGGTTTTTTTTAGCTTGCATCTTATTCGTATACCGCGCACAATGTGTTAAAGGGACTTTTATACAAAAAATCCACCTTTCTTGAAAATTCAGAATACATAGTCTACACTTGTATAATACAAAGGCAAAGTAAAGCTAAAAAAATGTTATATCTTAATTGTCAAAAACTCACTCATTCGTTGTAATAAATACCCTTGTCTTGTTCTATTCGGGTGAGCATACTTCATCGACGAACAGTGGTTCCACGCATGCGCTTTATGAATGAGCGCCTACTGCCAGAAATATCAAACTAGAATTTCATGAACTTCTGCAGGAGTAATAAATTTCCTTAAAAAGCACCTCTGAAAAATATTCTTTGTCGAAACAATAAGCGCGTAATGAGAGAGGAACAAGAGACCGGAAAATAAAGTTTTCACTGACAGCAATTGTGCAGTGTTTCTTTTCCATATATAAACGGTTACATTCTTACTATATTGAACGCATATTTTTGTTTCTATTTCTTTTGAGTATCGTCTCATCAGCTCTGATCCTTAATTAAGTCTTGAAAATTGGCTTGATGGGACTACAACAGAAATTCTTGTTTCGAACAGCGTCCAAGTCCAAGCCTTTAGGGCGCGGTCTGTAATTCAGGAATTTGTTATAATTTCTCTCTCTCTCTCTCTCTCTCAGTGTTCGAAAACCATTTAACATAGGATCGAAATCTTATGGGGCTTGCATCTACCAGATGCTGGGTACTTTGGCCAAATAAGACTAAAAGCCTTTCAGAGACATACGTTTATTGACAATGGACGACATAAACACAGAGATACATATAAAACGTACGGCAACTCCGAGATCACAGTAGTTCTGATTACATCAGTCAGCTCTCAGGCTGTCGTCACAAAATCGCTGCCTGGTGGCGGTTATATTTCGCTTCACTTTGCAACACTCAGAATCAGAATAAACCTGCGACAATGGCTTACCCTAGACATTCTTCAACACTCCGTATCGAAGGCGCCATTTACAGGGTGTCAACAAAAAAGTCGAGCAAGCATTTGTTTCCCTAAATATTGCACCTAGACATATACTTCCAATTACAAAGTTTCATCAAATAAGGTAGGAATTTCTGTGAAAACACTTTGGCTTCTGTGGAAGTTGAAGATAAAAAGTTAAGAAAATTAAATTTTTATACGTTCCCCATAGAGCAAAATTGTCATTGAGTGAAATGTTCCTCTTACACTCATCTATGTATAAACTAAGTTTTACGATTCTATCTGCAAAATTTGCAGAGATATATTAATTTTTAATTTGAAAGGTCCCTAAATATTTTATGGATACATTTCTAGCAGAAATGCAAATTTATTTATTATAAAAAAAACTGTGAAATGCAAGTATTTATCTAGTACTGCGTCATCCAATCATCATGGTTGATAAAATTTGCCAATGGCGCATACTGTTACTCAGTTTCATTGGCAGATAGTTGCAAGCATCGACTTGATAAAGAATGGAAGGACAACTTGAGAAAATAAAATTTAACATAAAACAGGAAAATAACCTAACATCAGACAAGAGTTTTAAGTTATTTGCTCTCAGCGTTGTGCATATTATTAAGTTTTACCTAAAGACAACGGTGACTCGTCCGTTAGGTTGCAGAGTTGCAGAACTCAATGAAATTATTTTAAAAAATCTTATTTTCGTTTTTATTCTTATTTGCTTACTTTTCTATTCTGAGAGTTTGATTATCAACGAAAAAAAGATGAAAATGAGAAAAGAAGACCGAAAATGAATGAAAAAGTAATACAAACATAGGATGGGGCTCCACACCAAATAGTTTTTAAAAGAACCGAAATTCCCTCATTGCATACAACTAAGTGACATAATAGTTGTCCTTTCTGTCTTTGAACTTAGCCATAATTAGATTTTTGGATGTTCCTGTTGTTCTTATCCCCCCTTTAATCTGTCCCAAGGTTCGCCTTTGAGCTCTTGATTTTTTTCGACTTCCCTTTCATTGACTGTTTTTACTTTAAGAGAAGGTATTGTAATTGTCAAAAAATTAGAAATCGAGATTTTGACGAATCTCCACGATTTAGACCTCCCTGGGTCCTAATAACACAATTTTGGAATTATGTCTGTCTGTCTGTGAACACGATAACTAGAAAACTATTAAAGATACGGGGAGGAAATTTGGTATGTGATCTTTACACATCATTTGTAGGTTTCTGTCAAATTTTGGACAAAATCAGTCAACGGGAAGTCTGTCTGTCTGTTTATCCGAGTTCATGTGAACTCTATAACTCAAAAACTTAAATATCTAGATGAATAAAATTTGGTACACAGTTTTTCCATCAGAAATTTAGGTCCGTATAAAATTTTAGGCCAAATCTGTCAAAGGGTTGACCGTCTATTGGTCTGTATAATCGCATACTTTTGAACGTCATAACTTCTTAAAAAATTAATTAGACAAATGAAATTTCGTATGTAGTCTTGAAACCCTAATAATATATTTGTCTCCAATTTCCGTATAAATTGGTTAATAAAAAGCTGTTGAAATTACCTATTCAGTTTTTACTCCATTCTACGCAAAAAAAGCTACGAACGCTGGAACGGTGTTTTCCCCACCTTAGGAAATACCGCACGTTTTTCGGCGCGCGGTGTATTTCTCCCTCCCTACCCGTGTTATTCGTATGCGAGAAAGTTCTAGGGAGGTTACTACCGCTGGTTAGGTTTGTTATTCACTTTCATGTTGCCTCTACGGAAACTTGGCTGGTTACTACATGAAGTTTACTGTTGTCAAAAGTCACTGACCGAAAAAAAATACTGTAATTTTCTAAAACAGAATTAAAATAATTACAGATACAAGAGTTTGGACTTATTGAAAGATTGAATTTCAATTGTATTTTAGTAATATTTTTATAGCACTTCTTGTTTCTTAGCAGGTGAGCTGTCACTGCTGATATATCACAATGGATATTTTTTTGAAGATTCATAAGATGAACTATTTTTGCAAAAACTTCAATTAATGTATTATTTGAGTATTTTTTTAGATTTAACAAGAGTTAACAACTACATTGTTATTTCCTGATTTCGCCCTTTTAATAACTTATTGAAGTTTGTATATTATCCTTCAAATGTACATCGAAAGAGTGGATCAAACAGCAGTGAGAGGTATGGAAAAGTGGTCTAAGTCAATAAATTTGTTTTCTTGTATCTCTGTAAGGTTTGTAGATACAAGCTTGAAACTTAGTATGTGAATAGATGAATGAAGGAAAAACATTTTACTGTCGGCATTTTTGCTCTACAGGGGCCGTATAAAAATTTAATTTTTGTAACTTTTTATTATCAATCACCTTAGAGGTCAAAATATTCTCATGCAAATTCTTACCTTATTTGATGAAACTTTGTAATTGGAAATTTATGTCTAGGATCAATATTTAAGGAAATAAACGTTTGTTCCACTGTTTTGGGTCACTCTATATATGTGTTGGGTTTTTTTCCAGAGAACCTGCTTAACCCTTTACTGCTTACTACCCTTTAAAGTTTAAATTAAGACAAAGAAAGTTGTCTGCAGTCTATTTAGGCCTGAAAGAGTACGCAGACAAGATTTCATAAAGATTGCCTTTACTATTTTGATTCTGTGGGTGTTCCATGAGCGGGAACACTGCGCCATTAGAACTCTGAAAAGTGAGACTGAGCGAGCATTGCAGTGAAGCAAGAAAATATCTTGGACACAGCTATTGGTATTTTTTCGGGTAATTCCCACAATTTTTCATTTGTCCCAATGTAAAAACCTGTAATGCCATTTGCATCTTCTGTTTA
This sequence comes from Araneus ventricosus, assembly GCA_013235015.1. Classification (NCBI taxonomy): domain Eukaryota; kingdom Metazoa; phylum Arthropoda; class Arachnida; order Araneae; family Araneidae; genus Araneus; species Araneus ventricosus. The sequence continues at coordinate 71,299 of BGPR01005904.1, read as the reverse complement.
GAATTCCAGGTAGGAACTTGAGGCTGCGTATAGGGGTCTAAATAACGCACCACAGCTGAAGATAATGGATTGGCTTGTGTGGGGCTGCCGTCTTTACTTAAAAAAGAAAGTTAAAAGTGAATGGTAAACCTATTTTTTCCATTTATAGTTGAATTTAGAGGTTTGAGAAGTGAGTCAAGTTGGTGTTCCATGAAAATGCGATACAAAGGATTAACCATAAGGGTTTTAGAGTGTAATGTATCTCTCCAAATATATGTATGGTTGTTGTTAGTGTTTATCGTTGATTGATTATCCTGAGATGGGCTGTTCTCTCAGAGTTTCTCAGGACTGCAAACCGTATTTGTTTTCGGCCAGGAATCTGGTCTGTCGCCAGTCTTTTGGAGAGAAGTCTCTCATTTACTCCCTCAAGAACTCTTTTCTTCGGCGTGATTTCAGATATTAAGCAACAGGAATAATATATGTTGTCTAAATTAAATTACGCTTTAAAACTGTAACTTAGCATGAGTGGCATACCAAACGTCAGTGGGGCCCGGACAAAATATGGCTTTTTTCGCCTCCAATCCTTATCAGTGGCCTTAGCAAGGATAAATGGTGCCAGGGCCATGCTATTATTTTTCACCCCCTCATCATATTTGACTTTAAAAGTGGCATAAACGCAGTAATGTTTTGACTCCATGTTGCCTGGGGCATCTAGAGTCTCTTTCCCCCTTTCCACCGGCAGTGACGTAAATAAAGTTGGGCGGAGGAGGCGATACGCCCCGGCCGGCACTTCGAAATGAGCAGCAAAATCAGGCATGCAGGAAAACAATTTTATAACTAAGAGGAGAAGCAGCACTTTCTCAATCATTGTATACATAAAAAAATAACTAATATAATTAATTTGCATTTTACGCCTTTTGTCGGTAAATTGCCGATATGTGAAAGAAAGATTGGCAGTGGTCGGCGATTTCGCAATCTATCAGCAGAGATTTTCGGTGTCAAACGACAAGTTAGGTTACGAAAAAATGTTTTTTCTCTTGTATTGTTTGAGGTTTATGCGCCCTACATAACTTTTAAAGAGCAGCATGCTGCAGGTTCGCCCCGGGATGCAAAAATTGCAGCTACGCCACTGCTCCCCGTCGTTACGCTGGATAGCACTGTTGCTGTTTTAAGTCTGTGAAAAACAATAATGATTACAGAGAACGAAATACTTAAAAATCCACTACTTTTTATTTTTTCTTAAAAACACTTGCCAAGAAATGCATTATGCGTAAACGAAAACAACTTATCTTCATTTTATCAGATAATTTGATAATTGCTTTGGTGGATATTTACAAAGTTGAATCTATTTCAGGATCACAGCTGAAGTTCAAGTCTCTTGTGACTTGTGCAGATAAAGTGGAACAATAAATGTCACTGTAATGCAAATTTGGCGATAACGCGAGATGATTTTCACCTTACAAAATCTCATGACCTTCAAGGAATTTTATCTGAACAGCTGTTTATCTGGAATGTGGATTAGTGCCTGTGGTAGTATCAACACATAGCATCTTATCCTCGTGTCCTGCTAACATTTTAAGCCTTATCTCCAAATGCTTATTCTCAAAGGTCACTGGTTCAAATAAATGTTTTAATTTACAAAACTGTTGGTTTTCAAAATAGAATTAAAAATGTTATCCTTTCCTTTCAGCTGAATTTTTCTACTTTGAATCACCAAATGCTAAATTTAAAACGCTTAATGCAAAATAATTTCACAAAATAAGTATGTAATTCAAAAAGTATGGTAACAATAGCTCTCACGGGTGCAAAAATTCACCGTGCAAATTAAATTCCATATTTAAATAGAATAGACAATCACAGCATGCAAACGCGACAGGTAGATTGATACAGTTGTGCCGTAGCGCCCCGAAATCTCTGTTAGAAGATGGTGGCATTGACGGATACATGGTCCGCGATTGAAGTGCGAAGTGTAATAAGGTTTTTCGTTTAAAGAAAACATCCCCAGCTGAATTTCATCTCCAACTACTGGAAGTTTACGGAGCGAGCGTAATGTCACGAAAATAGGTATGGAAACACGGTTTCTTTCACGAAAACAGGTGTGGAAACACGGTTTTCTTTCACGAAAACAGGTGTGCAGAATTTTCGATCACGTCCACCACAGAGGCAATGGAACACCCTCCCTAGAGCCCGGATCTCGCACCGAGTGATTTTCATCTCTTCAGACCGTTTAAGAAGCACAGAACTAATGCCGAAGTTCAGGAAGCCCTCGTTAATTGGTTCCGCGACCTGGAGCCTGATTTCTTCTACGCCGGTTTCGATAGATTGGTTTACCGATGGCACAAATGCTTCAACAACCATGGTGACTATGTGGAAAAGTAATATGTTCCAGGCCCTTTCTACCTTTGTCTATCTCTTTGATTTCGATAATAAACCTTTTATCTTAGAGGATTTGTTACCTTACTTCCTAAACCACCTAAGTACATTCACAATTTCTGCAAGTGAATGTTTTCTGCAATTTCTTCAAGTACATTTTTTAGTTTTACAGTGGCCTCCAAAAAACGGGCAATCTTTGTGATGGGAACGAAGTGAAGGAAATCTGGGGAATGCTTTTGCGGTATTGGGGAAATAAAGTAATGTATACAAAATGAATATATTTTAGGTGTTTAATTATAAAAACTGAAAGATCAAAACATAATAGATAAAAAAAAGGAGTATTTGATCTTAGAGATCATTGTGTCTAATGTGAGGTTTATGATAGTCACGTCTAACGACAGGTTAATTAATAGTAGCTAAGACACGTTGAAAAATTCCGGATTTTTAAGAATTGAAACAAAACATTTCAGTTACATTAGGCGAAAATAGCATTTGCACCTATTTCTCGCAATATTTCAATATAAATTTAAATAAAGATTAAATGTGGAAACTTATTATAAGCCATAATCAGATTTTAATAATACGAATAAAAATGTTAAATAATAAATATTAAAATTAATATTTATTATTTAACATCCTTTTATTATTAAACGTTATTTGAATATTATTGATTATTGGGTATTAAAACTCATTTGAGTACTCCAAAATATTAAATATTGCTCAATTATCTTCGAAGCAGTTAGAATTTAAAGCCATTAATGTTTACAATAGGTGAACGGGCATATTAAATATTTTATTAGTCGTACCGATATGTTCATAACTGTTTATGAAGTGTGCTTCAATTTGTTTCAAATTATAGTGAAAATGTGTAATGGAAATATAAAACTAAAATAATTATTGTTATCTTTAACTGTACAGTACGATAGTGTCACACGCATACATTTGTCTGTCTCTTGAAGGTGTGGCATCATCGCGGCATCTGGCAACATCCTGAATTGTGATTTCATGCAGATAGGATCCGCCCTCTTTGTGATGTCACCCATTGACCAATAGTGACGAGCCTGTTACAGTATTTAAGGACTGATCGCTACTGTTCACTCTCTGCTCTTCCTTGTTTGTATAATTTGATAGTTAGCTGTATAATGATTTTATGATTTAGTATTTTAATTTAATTGTTGTTTCATTAAATTTGTTATATTGTTAACGAGTAGTCTTGCTTTGACTTCGTCACCAGTTACGCACAATGGAATACTTCTGATTTATGTGAAATACAGGTATGATAGATCGATAAACCGAGTAGGGTAGTATCGTACAAGTTAACATGTAGCACTTGAGTATCAATAGTTCTATGTACCGACAACCTCAGTAACTATCTCGCCTCTATCAATGCTGTGAAGTTAACTTGACCTAGACGTTGGACCAGAAGTTACAAAGGTCTATTAAGCAGAACTACATTTCTAGACATAAAACTATCGCGAAAAGGCATAGATAGTTTCTGGTAGTAAGAAAATGTTTTAAATTTTCTATTACAAATTAAAATTAAAAATTTCGGTAATTACAGAAAATTTTCATATAAATAATTCATATAAATTCATAAATTTCATATAAATTTTCATAGTTATCTCTATCCTGCGAAAGAAGTCTTCAATTAATTTTCTGACGTTTGTTTTGTTAGTCAGTTTTCCTTAATAAAGAAAAATCAATGATCTAAAGATTTTAAATTAATTATTTTCAAGGAAGTTTTCAAGACTAATTTGACTTATGTTACGATATTTCCTCGATAGATTCATTTTGAAAATTTTCCATATTGAATTTACGTTGCCAAAAATTAATTCATGTTAATTTTTCTTGAATCTTATCATAAATAATAGTTTTTCTCATTATTTATCGACCTAGGATCTAATTATTTGTAAGTCATAAAATTAAAGTTCAAGTATATAAAATTCAAAGCACTCTTCCACTTTCGTTATCCCTTGTTCATTTCGTTTCGAGATCCTAATTATACAACCCATTTTAATGAACTTGTTATTGAATGAGCAGCTTGAAATCTCAGAAGGGCTTTGTGGTAGCTTTGTAAAATAAACAAATAACAAATTGCGGAGAGCAATCATTCTGAATATACATATTACGAAGTACCCGATGAATAAATGACAGTAAACCCTGAAATAAATCAATTTCTCACCGAAAGGCATTGTCCGCTGAGAAGGAAAACGAATTCTCAAATCAAACTCTCCGATTTCAGAATTAGTCAAGATGAGATTCCATTATTCAAAAGGCAAAAGACAAGTTGCAGAAAAGACAGAACGTTTTCATTGAAAGTTCGCCGCCGTACTTCGCGAATCGAAAATCAATTCAGTAAGAAGAGAAGAAAATTTTGGGGTTTCAGCACGTTTTCAGACATGTTTGAATGAAATGCGTTAGATGGTTCCAGAGATAAATGATGGTATTTTTCTTATTTCTCATGTTTGGTTTCAGATATATCGTATGTTGAAAGAAAGCAAAGAAATAAAATTACGCCTTAGATAAAACACCCATATTTAATATGGATTTTATTATTATAGCATGAATGCATTACTGCTTAAGATACGGTATTCTTTCGTTTAGTTTCATAGAAAATTTATCAAGAAATAACAAAATTGGTTACGCAATATTAATTTACACGATAATCTAATTACCTATTCTAATTAATCTTTTTATAAAAGCAGCCATAGCATAGTGGCACCTAACAATGACATTAGGTCAATCATATCGCCCCAACATATCACAGGGCCGAAAAAGTAGCAAAATCTTACAAAATTATACTTTTTAATATTCCTGGTTAGAAAAAAAAGAGTTAAACGAGAAAGGAAACATTGAAAAGCTCAATTTTTGGAATATTCATTAAGAAAAAGGAATGGAATATTAATTTAAATACATGTTTTAGAATTTTGAAGAGATAAAAATGTATAGTTTTGACAACTTGAAAAATGGAAGTGCAAATATAAATAGTGCTGTCAGCATACACATAAAATTCTGTGGTTGCAATAAAAGGATTTATGTAAAATAAAACACATATATGTTCGTCAGCTTTATATTCTGTTGGAGAAAATCGGTCGTGCCGTAAGGGAAATGAAATCTCTGAGTATTCCTGTGCCGCAAGGTGGACATTTCCATGACGTCATTTTCTGTATGATGTTGGCGTATATAAAAGGCCTGCGGATTCTCTGTGGATCGAGGTGAAATGGATATGCAGTCGATTCGACCATGTAATCACTTGTGCTCATCATGTTGCTACTAGAACATAATGTTTTTGTATGAAATAATAATTTAGTTATGTTTTCTTTCAATGTTTATCAAGATGATAAAACCAACTCAATTAAATGTATCTTATTAGAAGAAAAATGGACTCTCTCGTCTTTATGCGTACTCTGTTGTTTCTCTGTTTTCCAACAGAGAAATTGGTTATGGGCCATTAACCTCGAGCGTTGCACATATAAATTTCCTGGACTGTGAGAAAGAAAAAAAACCCTTCATCTACAGCATGTCTGAATCTGCCGAAACTTCAATTTTCATCTTTCCGAAGCTTAGCGACTTCAACTATGGAAGCTGGAAAACAGACATGAAGGTATTGTTGATGGAAAAGGGATGCTGGCAATTTATTCTTGGAACTGAGAAACCTTGCTCTGAAGGAGCATCCGATCGAGAACAGCTGGCGTATGAACTTAGAAAGCAAAGGTCATATACGACGATATACATGGGAGTTGAACGGAAATATCAAGCCCTCATTACTGATACTGAAGATGGAAAAACGGCTTGGGATACTCTAAAAGCAAATTTCGAACCAAGTTCAAGAGCCCGTCTTGCAAGTTTAGTAGATGATTTCTTCAGCAGCAGATTCGACGTTAACGAAGAAACTATTGGAATCTACAGCAAGAAAATCGTGGAGAAGAACCAACAGATAAAAGAAGCGGGATTCAAGATGCCTGACATTCTTGTATGCTTTCAACTAATACGTTTTCTACCTCCAGAATACGACAATTTGGTCCAGATCCTATATAGAATAAAAGATGAAGAATTTACGGTGGATAATATTACGAAGCAACTAATAACAGAATCCGGAAGAATACAGCTAAAACTTAAAGACGAAAATAGAGTCCAATCAGTAACTGACGCCTATACAGCAGGAGGAAGGAACCCTGAGGAAAATCGTCAGAAGCAGAAGAACACAGCGACGAAATCTTATGGCAGTGGAACCGTGATGGACCCTGGTGTAAGAAGAAATAAGAAATCAAGCTCAAATTTCTGCAAATACTGTAAAAGAAAAGGTCACTCAGAAGATGGATGTTTCAAAAAAAAAGAATCGCAGGACAAATCCTTTTGTACAGAAAATCGAGGTCCAAATCGACTAGCTGAAATGAAGGGACTCGAATCATCAAACGTGGAGACAACGGTCACCAGAGAAAGACCAGCGGAGTTCCTCATCGATTCGGCAACTACTACTCACATATGCAATCAAAAGGACTGGTTCTCGAATCTGAAGCAAATTTACCCAACTGAAGTTCTGGTGGGGGAAAGAGACTCTTCTTCAAAAGACGTGGGTATTGGAGACATTAAATTTACAATCTTGGACTTTAAAGGTAAAGTAGAAATAAATTTAAAAAATGTATTGTATGTACCCAAAATGAGACGAAATCTGATATGTGGTGCCCAAATTGATATTGTTGGTAATTATATTGAATGGGGCCGTGATAAAATGATTATATACACTTCACGTAAAGAATATATGTTTTCTGTAAATAGAGTAGATAAACTGTATATTGTGCATGGCTATCCAACTAAATATGAAGCTAAATTTAAGGAAGTTGCATTAATATCAAATTTGAAGTTAGATTTTGTACATAGAAGATTTTGTCACGTAAATATTCCTTTTAATCCAAAGTATGAGTAAGAATAATTCTGTAAAAGGTATTGAACATTTAAGTAAGTCTAAAGTTGAAAATTGTGTTAATTGTAAGATAGCTAAATCTACTAGATCATCTTTAAAGAAAAATTATACGTATCGTAGAACTACTCAAAGGTGCTTAGATAGAATTCATTGTGATTTATGGGGACCTGCACCAGTAACTTAGATAGGTGGAAATCGATATTTTTTGTCTATTATTGATGATTACTCAAGAAAGGTAGATGTCTATATAATAAAAAGTAAAGATCAAGTTTTTGATTGTTTTAAAAAGTATTTAGCTGAAGTAGAAAGAGAATTAAATTCTAAGATTAAGTGTATGAGATCGGACAATGGTCTTGAATTTTGCCACAAAGAATTTGAAAACTTCTTAACTAAATTAGGGATTAAAATGGAAAGAACTAGTTTATATACACCCGAACAAAATGGGATTGCCGAAAAATTTAATAGAAAGGCAAAGGATGGAGTAGGAGCTATGCTCCACGACAGCGGTTTACAGTCAAAATTTTGGGCTGAAGCTCTTTTAACCTTTGTTCATGCTAAAAATAGATGCGAACATAAACTAACAAGCCCTCTAACTCCAATTGAAATATGGTCTGGGTTCAAACCGTCGGTAACATTTTAGAATATCTGGATCTTTAGCTTACGTGCATATTCCAAAAATGAAACGAAATAAATTGCAACCTAGAGCCAAACTTGGTATCTTAGTAGGTTACTCATCACGAACCAAGGGTTACCGGGTATTTCTTCCAAATGAAAATAAAGTGATTGAGACTATACATGTGTATATTGATGAAAGTAAAAACGGAGTAAGAAGTTTGTTTGGTAAAAATAAACAATACGAGTATGCTAAATTTAACTTAGACTCGGTAAATGAATTTGAAGATCTAGATGATTCAAATCGTACTAAACTGTTAGACAAATTAAGTCCTCTTGACATAGTATATTCTTTTCTTGTCCAGTCTTCTAAGACTAGAAGTAAACAAATGTATGTATATTATTGTCCTCCGTCTAGTAAAACTAAACTTAAATCTTTAAATGAAGTTAGGAAATATTATAAGGAAAATAAAATGACTTTTGAACCGGAAAAATTTAATTTTAAGGCAACGACTAAATATTCCGATAAGAATAAAAATTCAGAAAATGATTCAAGGTGAAGGTTCTAACTCGGATGAGATTTACGAAACATTAGAATATGAATGTTATAATTCTGAATTGCCAAAAACATTTGAGGATACACAGAGAAGTAAGGATAAAGAAAAATGGGATTTTGCCATGAGGGAAGAGCTTAATATGATGAAAACACGACAGGTTTGGGAATTAGTAGATCCACCTGCTAATAAAACTATAATTGGAAGTAAATGTGTTTATAATATTAAACATGATGAAGAAAATAAACCAAAGAAATACAAAGCTAGGTTAGTTGCGTTAGGTTTCAAACAAAAAGCTGGTATTGATTATGGAGAAACATTTTCTCCGGTTGTAAATTTTTCTATTGTGAAATTAATGTTTATTGTTTTAGTACCATTATTAGGATGGAATCAAGTACAACTTGATGTAAAGTCTGCATATTTGTATGGTAAGTTGAATGAGAAAGTGTATCTCAAACAGCCACCAGGTTTTATTGTAAAAGATGCAGAAAGCAAAGTGTACTTGCTTCATAAAGCGTTATACGGCTTACACCAAAGCGGACGAAGATGGAACTGTGAATTGGATCACATTTTGAAAAACTTAAAGTTTGATGAATTATTATGGTCTAATTGTTTGTATAAAAATAAAGATGTTATATTAGTAATTTATGTAGATGACATTATAGTTTTTGGTAAAACGTTAAATAAATTATATTTAATACCACTTACACGATCGTGGGGCCGTATGTTGGAGATAATCGGTCGTGCCGTAAGTGAAATGAAATCTCTGAGTATTCCTGTGCAGCAAGGTGGACATTTCCATGACGTCATTTTCTGTATGATGTTGGCGTATATAAAAGGCCTGCGGATTCTCTGTGGATCGAGGTGAAATGGATATGCAGTCGATTCGACCATGTAATCACTTGTGCTCATCATGTTGCTACTAGAACATAATGTTTTTGTATGTAATAATAATTTAGTTATGTTTCTTTCAATGTTTATCAAGATGATAAAACGAACTCAATTAAATGTATATTATTAGAAGAAAAATGGACTCTCTCGTCTTTATGCGTACTCTGTTGTTTCTCTGTTTTCCAACATATTCTTCACTTACATACATTGAAAAAATTACAAAAAAGTAACAAATTTAGACCGTTAATGTAGTAAATAAAGGCGAAAAGGTACTACAGATTTTGCACACTCCCACAAAATGTGGTCTGCATACCTAGATGAAAAGCATTGCCGTATGATTTCAAACAGGGTGGGAATCTATTTGTTCCTACTTCCTTCTTGAATAGTAATGCTTTCATTACTATTCAAGAAGGAAGTAGGAACAAATAGATTCCAAAATGGATAAAAATATTTACATGATTCTAGAATATTTTCAGCGGTGTTTATTTTCAAACTGAATAATAAAATATGTTTTACTTTTTCAGGTTTAAATTAAAAAACTAAATAGCCATTAAAATACGAATAAAAATAATACAGTAATAAGTTAGAATTCTGAATAAAGATATTCTAATTTAGCAGTATACCAATAAGTAATGGAAGAAACTCCTGCGTTTGTATCTAAATTCAACAAATTTATAAAATAAAATTATTTCTGATAGCTTCTTGAATTTTCTTGAAGATTGAAATCCCTTAAATAACACCGAACGACTCTAAAATAAAGTCCTTTCATATGTTTCACAAAACTTACAACAGAAAAGTTTATTGTTGAAATTATAATTTCAACAAGTGATTTATAGAATTTCCTAATGGATTAGTTTCTGCGTGGGCCAAATCTTCTTAAATCAGTAATCAAATACCTGCAATATTAATCATCTGTCAAGCAAAGCGTTAGGGGATTACAGCGGTATTGTATTAAGATGATAAACACGACTAAACGTAATCGTATTTCGGAATAAGTAAGTTTTCTAGAAAATGATTAGACAGCGAACCAGATTACATTTCTCACTTCACTTGTTGCAGCGATTCGACAAAATATGTGAACTACAGCTTTGAACTATTTCTGTACTGTAGATTCATTTCAAATCGTTAGATTATTTGCTTGAAATGAGTATTAAGGAAATCACCATATGTTGAAGAGATTTTAAATTCATCCATTTCGAAACACAGACTTTAATTAATGTATTTAATGCTCAGAGATTCTTAGTACAAGCTTAAGGATAAATACTTTGCCTCAGGATTGAAGATTAATGCTTTAGTATACAGGGTGTCCCAAAAAAAGGTGGAACAAGCGTTTGTTTCCTTAAATATTAATTTTAGGCATATACTTCCAATTAAAAAGTTTAATCAAATAAGGTAAGAATTTGTGTGAAAACACTTTGGCGTCTGTGGGAGTTGAAAATAAAAAATTAAGAAAATTAGATTTTTATACGTGTCCCATAGAACAAATGTGTCAAAGACTGAAATGTTCCCCTTACACTCATTTATGCATAAACTAAATCTCACAATTCTGTCTGCAAAACTTACAGAGGTATGTTAATTTTTAAATTTCAAGGGGCTGCTCACAAATTTATATGGAGATTTTTATTGCAGAAATGCAAATTTATTCAACACAGAAAAACAACGAAATGCAAATATTTGTCAAGTAGTACATAAGCCAATCATCACGGATTGAAAATAAATTGCCAATGATACATACTGTTACTCAGTTTCGTTTGGAGATATTTGCAATTATCGACTTGATAATGAATGGAAGGACAACTTGAGAAAATGAAAATTTAAGGTATAACAGGAAAATAGCCTAATATTGAACCAGAATACTCAATTATTTGCTCTTCGAGTTGTGCGTATTATTAAGCTTTACCTAAAAGCAGTAGCGAAGCATTTTTTAGGTCTGGAGAGTTGCAGAACTCACTAAAATTATTTTAAAAAATTATATTTTGGTTTTAATTCTTATTTGCTTACTTCTCCACTCTGGAAGACTGATTATTAACGAAAAAAGATAAAAACGAGAAAAGAAGACAGAAAATGAATTAAATTTTAAGACAAACACAGGATTGAACTGCACACCAAATACTTTTAGAAAGCACTAAAATAAGCTCATTGCGTACAACTAAGCGACATAATGGATGAAGGCGAGTAGCTATTCTTTCTGTCTTAGAACCTAGCCGGAACTGGATTTTTGGATGCTCTTGTTTTGAGCTGAAAACCAAATAATGTTCTTTTTTCACTTTTTAATTTCACCCATGGTTCGCTTTCGCGTTCTTGATTTTTTTTCTCATCGGCTGTTTTTAGGTTTCCGATTCACTTTCATGTTGCCTCAACGGGATCTTGGCTGATTTCTTCATATTCGATCTCTCTTATTAAAACGGAACTAACCTAAAAAAGGACTCTAATTATCTAAAATTCAATTCAGAACATTACATCTACAAGTTTGAAGTATGTGAAGGTAAAGCTATTTTTGAAAAATTGCATTTGAATTGTATTCTAGTAATAGTTTTATAGCACTGCTTGTTTCTGGGCAGACAGGCCTCACTGATGATAAGTCACCGTGATTTTTTTTGAAGATTCACAAGATGAACTATTTTTGTAAATACTTCAATTAATGTATTATTTGACTAATTTTTAGATTTACCAAGAATTAACAAATACATTGCTATTTACTGATTCCAACCTTTAAATAATTTTTTAAATATGTGTATTATCCCTAAAATGTAAATCGAAAGACTGAATCAAACAGCAGTGAGAGGTATGGAAAAGTAGTCTAAGTTAACAACTTTATCCTCTTATATATCTGTAAGTTTTGCTGATGGATGCGTGCAACTTTGTATGTGAATATATGAATATGAAAGAAACATTTTACTATTGACATTTTTGCTCTATGGGGGCCGTATAAAAATTTAATTTTTGTAACTTTTTATTATCAATCTCCTTGGATATCAAAGTATTTTCATACAAATTCTTACCATATTTGATGAAACTTTGCAATTGGAAGTATATGTCTAACATCAATATTTAAGGAAATAAACGCTTGTTCCACATTTTGGGGACACCCTGCATATTTCAACATACGTAGTACGGTCATCCCGATAAACCGGTATTCCACAAGGAGTTTGGTGGTATAACCAGAAGGAAAGATTTGGTGGTGTAGTGATACATTTATGAGTTTTGTACGAAATCTTCAAAGAGTACGAAATTATCTGATATGAGGCATAACAGGAGAAGAATAAAATTTTAAGGATTTATTTTAGTTTTCTCTAAGCTAAAAGCTATTTACTTTATACATCATAAACATTAAAAAATCTTACTTCTTTGTTTTTGTAATAAAAATAAAAAAACTAATGATCTAGACTTTCAGATGCGCTTTCAAACCAATTAGGAGTTTTCAATCCTTTGCTTGTCGTGTCAATATTCTACAATACGGAATCAATTTTTCGTTGATGGCACAGAGAAACGCATCTTTTCCAAATCCTGTTATATATCTGACGAGCAGAAATCCCAAATTTGCAAAACAAATATTATTTTTAGCTATTTATATATTTCTAAGACAAGTTATTTTGTATTACATTTAAAAAACATATTCTGAATTCCATAATGAAATCTATCACTGTGAAATAGCAAGATTTTTCCTGAAAACGAAAGAAGATCTTTTTTTTATAATTTCAATATAATATAATATATTATTTTTTACCTATCATCAATTTTGCTGCCAGGGGCGTATGTACACGTTTTTACACCCTAGTCCAAACTGCATAATTCTGCGCCCCTTCTCAACCTCAAAAATTATTTAACACATGGTTCATAGTGAGTGCGAAAGAAACAGAAAATTCCCTTTGTCTGTAACTGAGCAAGATAATTAAAACTGTAGAGATAAGCAGCTTAAATCCATTGCTCAAATTATCATTTATTGCACATGACTATAAATTTAAAAATCAGTACTTTACACAGCCTTTTGAAAACAGTACTGAGAATTAGTTGGAATTTTCAGTTCTTTTTAATTTGTTTGTTATTTTTTCAGTATATATGACCCTCTGATTTGCTGTGGCCTAGGACATGGTCTAGGTTTGTCCTATGGAGAATCTGACCCTGTTAACTGCTATTTATAAAAGTTATCATAGGAGTTTCTTCCTTTCACATATAAAAAAACTGAAATATTAAACTGTTTTAGAAATGTAAACAATTTAGATAGCAGTAAATAGATTTATAAGGATTCATACGTTGGAAAGTATAAGATGTATTGTTCATGTAATGATTGCACAAATAAATTACTTTACTAAAGATTTAAATTGAGAGTATTTAAGAATAATTAAAATGACTAAAGTGTTAAGTAATACAAATATTCATCAATCAGCAGTATATGATTAAAAGTTACAGCAACTTAGATTACAACGTTCAGCCACTGAAGAAGAAGAATATTTTTCCTACATAAAGCAAAATCAGATTTTTAAAAAATGACTGAAATTTCTGACGAGGCTTAGTTCTTCCTTGGACATATAGGCCTATAAAAGAATGGCTATGATGAATATTTGCTAACTGAACCAAAATGAATATCTTCACAATATGAATATAGAATGCAAAAAATTCATTGTCAGGGTGACTCTTAATGAAATTAGTTTAAAAAAAGTTTTGAACTACGTATCATATTCTGTCCTTTAAAACCATGATGGAGTTTCTTGTCTGAAAGTAGCAACGAACTAACTATTAACTGAATATATGCAAAAGATCCTATAATTATATTTAGGAAATTTAGGATGACTTAGAAAATCCTCAAAGTAGCTATGTTTATAAATGATTTTGAGAACAGACAAATTTTTGAGAGCAATGTATATATAAACTTGAAACATTTTGAATGCATATTGAAGAAAAATTGAGAAACGTATCAAAATGCAAAGATAAAATGATATTGAAGAAAAGGATAATGCGATAATCAAATTAAAATCTGAATTTGTTATTGCTGAAAAGCTAATTTTTAGCGGATATAATTTCCACTATTCCAATTTTACGAATTAATTCTATTTCCAATGAACTCGTACCATTTTCTTGAGTTTAAAAAAATTAAGCAAATTAAGAATGTTCAATGTAGTTTGAAAGCCAGAATAATTGTTTTTTTAAATTGGTAAATTGCTGAGAAAACAATTTCAAAATGTATACATAAATGAAAAAAGTTATATTTTGATACGCATTTCCAAGGTTTCTCAAAATCGCAGCCAATTACAAATAAAAAGAAGAGTAATAAGTTTTTTACAGCTTATGTAAGTCATGAAGTGAATGGAACACCTTTATTAATGTTTCTAATTATTGTCTCTAAGTTAAATTTTCTAATTATTCTCTTTAAAATTTTTGTAATCAATTACTTCAACCTTACTTATTCAAATGTTGCAAATTTAAACGTATTTCTGCATGCTTTTGAAGTACTAATGATAGCAATTTACTGTTTTATTCTAGTTTAGTTTAATTATAAAAACGTCCCATTTTGAAGCTACGTAAGGGCTATTTCGGGATGAGCTTCGGGATTTGGAACGGTGGTCAGATAACGAGGATGATACCTGAGCCAGCAATATTTCCAACATATATCGATCTCCATAAATATTGACGAAAATATTAGAAAAATGATCAACCTGTTTATTTGCAATTATATGATTGATATTTAGAATAATTTTCAAAATAATTAAATAATTTAGAACAATAATTAATATAATTTAAAATAATTATAAAATAAAAATAATTTTATAAAATTACTAATTTTTAAAAATATATATAAAACCCATTTTTAATTGAGTCTTTTGACATGCAAATATGCCCGATCTTTATTTGCATTAACATTCTAATCAATATTATTTCTATTATAAATGATATAATTTATTATGAATAAATTAACAATTCAGTAAAATTATTAATGCAGTAGTTTTTGCAGAATAAGTCAAGTTAAAAATCCTATTTAAGAATTGTAGAATCATCGATTTAGATCTAGTTCTATTCAATAGTATATAATGAAAGGGGAACAAAAAAAAGTCACAATCAAAATGTTCCAAACCGAAGTACTTTTGCCCGAAGTATCTTTTCTTGGCCTTAATTCTGACACATTGTTTCTTTGTTTTATCAGATAAATATTATCAACAAGCTACAAGATAAAACTGTCCAGATGTTTTTCTCCACATGAAAAGATAGCAGCATGTTCGAAGATCAAATGTTGGAAGAGAAAATTAAGTCACGTTTTCTGTTTTAACGCAATGGCTCCAAAATATTGCCCAGTTAAAAATAAAAACGTTGTTATAAGCAAATTAAAGAAAAAAAGTAATTCAAATCGGGGCCAGAGAAAGCTATTTACTATTGACAAGTGTACTCAGACAGAGAACAGCGAGAGTCAGTATTTATTTATTAGAAGGATTCAAACATTGCCTCAAGTTGAGCTCATGGGACAGGATTTGGGTAAGTCCACATCTAAAAATTCACAAAATCAACTTTATGGGAAATTCTTTTCATTGAAGAATTTGGTTTCTTTTGGTGCTCCTAAAGGTTTCAAAAGAAAAAGAAATACAAAGAGTGCTGTGAGCAGGCATAAAAATTCATCGGTTGAAGAAGGATCTACTTCCTCCTCTATCTTTTCTGGAAAACTAAATGTTCGAAATAAGCCTGGAAATATTAAATCAGGTTCCAAAGTGCAAACGATTAGGTTTGGTAATGGAAATACCGACAGAAACCAAGAAACATCGAAAGCTAAAAGATCCAAGAAAGATTATATTTTGATTCTACGTAGTGAAGACTATCCAGTGTATTTGAAAGACATTGAAACTAATCAAGACTTTGGAGAAACGAACTACTGGGAGTCATATTTTAAATCATTTGATTCAATCGGAATTGTGATGACATGTTCACCTGATAGTAATTTTACAACCTTGGACATATATAAGGAACTGTGTAGACACATAACTGACCCATTTGTTTTAATATCAGAAAAGTCTTCGGATGGATTTTTGCATTGGCGTATGATTTGGATTACGTATAATAATACTGATGATGCCAAGATCCTTTTGTTGAAGTATATACAGCCTGTTAGTAATCAGTTTTCCATTATGTGCCAACAAACATGGAGGCTCCGAAACTTACTTGGACATATCTTGAAAAATCCTATCTGTGTTGGTGTTAATGGTAATTTGAATTTTGAAAAATATGTTTTCAGTATTTTAAATTCCTAAAACTGAAACATCGTAATCAATAAATATGAATCTGACTCCATGTCTGGAGAAATAAAAATTATTTTATCATCTGTTATCACTTGACCATGTTCATGTGCGACCATGGTATTACATCGAAGAGTCTTTTTTGCATTTTATTTGTGTTGGCAATCAGAGTTTATTAACATAGCAATACTGCTGCAGAGTATTTTCGAGAATATGCTAAATTAATATTTGAAATTTTTTCTACTGTAATAAATCTGTATTGCATTATAGAAGAAAAATCATGATAAATGTCGTTAAAAATCAAGAACTATAAAAATTACTTTTAATGTCTTAAGCATGGATTTTTAATTTTTATACTTGCAAGTAAAAAATTTAAAATTTTTTAATTCTTTGATAAATATTTGATCGAAGAATATCTTTAAATTTGAGAAATTAATTTCCACTAAAATTTTTCAAAAATATGTTTTCGATATTGTAAGTACTTATGTTAAATTTGTGAAGTAAGATAATCTGTTTCTTTATATAGATTTATTTATTTATTTTAGGTATTTATTTAGATACAATAATTCTCATTTTTTAAAAATCTGAATTCGTATGTTTTCAACAATAAATTTTTATATCAGGATTAATCTATATTTATATCTTTCAGTTATTTAGGGGCTTTGCATTTTTTAGAAATTTATATTGAGTTATTTTATTATTATTGAATTATTTTATTTTATTGAGTTATTTTATTATTATTGAATTATTTTATTATATTGAGTTATTTTATTATTATTGAATTATTTTATTATATTGAGTTATTTTATTATTATTGAGTTTATTTATATCTTTTCAGCTTTATTCTATTGATACAATAATAGATGTTTTGAATTTGTATTGGCGTAAAAAACTTATTTTTTTATTTTATTGATTGAATGACTTTGTATCTTGAGTTGGGATATATATTTATATATTTAATTTGAGAATTTACATTAAAATGCTTATTACTGTTTCTATCAAAGATTTTAGGAAGTTTGTTAATTTCTTATAATGCATAAGAGTTACGAATCGAGGTTTCTAAAATCTGCTAATTTTAACGTTGGAATTATAGAGATTTGTAGAATGAAATATTAAAAAAGAACGAAACATATTTCGAATCAATTTCATATTAATTTAGCTTACTTATACAAAATTATAATGTAAGGAATACATAAATATAAAACAATGCTTAATGGTATGTAATTAAAAAATAATGTTCTAAAGTCAGCGATGCTGTCAGACTGAAGGTTATTCAGAAATGTCAAATTCATTCTCGTCTGCTTTAATTTAGTCCATTCTAGCTTACTCGAAGTTTTATAAATTGGATTACGCTAGTCATTCAGCTTAAGTCATCAGCTTTAAGTGTCATTGTTCTATCTACGAACTCAGTTTGAAAATCAGTCTGCATAATTGCATTTTCGGACTTTCTGCAAAGAGGGTAGGAACTAGAGATCTTTCAGCCCAACAATATTATTCAAATTTCATTATTTAACTAGTACTTGTTAAAAGAGTTTTGCTACTCTACAACCATTCCAACTCTTTCTAATGCTTAAGATTAAAAGTTGAGTTTCAACCCAAGTAATTATTTAGTTTAAAAAAAAGAAGTTTTTTTTTAAGATAAGGAGAAATAGGAATAAATTCTAATAGTAAAACTCAAAATCTTCAAAATTTTAAGATTTTACTCTGTTTTCAGTTTATGTCAGAAAATTCGAAACTTAGAAAAAACTATATAAAAATCAAGATTTTATATAAACTAATCTTTTTAAAGTAGAGGTAAATGAATATATGCTATGCTCAACTGAAGCAAATAAATTAGTCTCAAGAATAACAAAAAAATTATTTGTAGAAACAAAGTAGAAAATTGAAGTTTCAATTTTGTACAGAAAATTTTTGGATGATAAGAGATAGCTTTTGAGTACTCATTTTTTTGAGTAAGTATTGAATTAAACTTTTTGATTTCTTATAGTATCAATTAAATGCCGTTTGAATATTTACGATTTTCATTGCATTTAATTCATATTTCCCTGAATTACATATTGAACTATCTGAAATGAGTAACATGTAAAATAAAAAATAAATTAAAATATTTGTATTTTGCTTTCAGAAAAATTATTTTTATTCTTTATAATATTTTCATTATTTTTTAGACTATTTTCCATACAGCTACAAATTTCAAAGCATTTATTTATGACAAATTATTTTTCCATTCCATAAAATTTTTGTAACTCTTCGTTTTAAAATTATTACAAAGTAATGATCTGATTTCTTCTAATACCATATACAGTGATGAAAACATTTTTGACTATATAAATCAAGTACAGTTTTCATTAATGCCACGATATTGCAAAATTTAAGCAACCGAAATATAATTCTAAAAACTTTGTTCAGAAATAAAGAAAATAATTTAAATTAAAGGAAATTCTTATAATGCTCTGCATTGTTAATGAAGTAGCTGGAAAAAACATATCCTGAATTCAAAACACTGGTCTATGCCAGACTTCTTCCTGATTTATGAGAGGCTATTTAATTCCATAGTCAATTGGAGCCCAAAATCTCAGAACTTCTGTAAAGACTGTTTGAAAAGGCCTTACAATACTAGCTAAAAACTGAAGGAACAATGAAATAAATATTTATTAAAATATGATTATTGAGTAACTTTACGGATAAATATTAAATGATGAACATAATTTTGCTTTGATGCCTTTCATAGAATTTAAGGTATGATGAAATATTAACCCTCTGAGTGCCGAATTTTTAAAAAGTTTCTTCTTAGATACAACATTCGAAAATGTGTTTAAATATCGTTGAACCAAGCGGATTGTTATTGTCGGGCAAGGCTTTATTAGTGCAATATGATTCAACGTTTTAAAAGTATTAACTAAACCCATCAGCGTGCGAAAATCGCAGGATGCAGCAGAAAATAGACTTGCTTCCAATCCACGGAAATCGCGGGATAAGCAGTCAGAGGTTTAAACATTTCCTTGTGTGTAAACTGCATATATCGCTTCTACACAGAATAATGAATATAAGAACCTCGCCTTCAAGTTTATCAGACATTTTTGTTGAATCGCTAATTCTTTTGAAGTTTGTTTAAATATGAGTTTATTTAATATTACCCTAAAAAGAAATTCTTTATTTTAGTAATAAAATTTGATACTCTTTTGCACAGAATGCTTTTTATCATAAAGTTAATTATTATCATCAAAATTCTACAATTATTGTTGTTTATATATGAATTTTTGTTAGTTGTTTTATTTGTTGTGAAAGGTAAACTATTGTTTGTAATTCTGTAGCATGCTTTTCAATATTTGAAATAACAGATTTACATATTTAAAAAAATGTGTTAACATATCTACAGAAAAGTTATATATTAGAAAATTTACAACTTTCTATTTATGTTCTAAAAACTGAAGGATTTATTACCTGAAAAGTATCTACTTCTGAAACATTTTTTTGCTCCAAGTAGAATAAGATATTTTCCTACTATTTTTGGTTTAAAGATTCACGAGTGGAAGTGTGAACAAATGCTTACGTGCTGTACAAAACTCATCTAACGCACATCTCGTGGAAAAGAATTCATACCTTTCACTAAAAAAATGTGTTAACATGTTTCAAGTTTACAGAAAATTTTTCATTCAACAATGAATAGCAACATCTTGAAGAACTCTTCTGCAATACCTAAGCAAGGAAAAAAATTCGGGCCATCTTGAAACTGGAAACATCTTATCGGTCTCTCGAATAAGAACAGACAACTTTTCTTGTGCCAAATGGAATTAGTATTATGATACATTTTTGTATGGATTCAATGATAAAAAATATTCTAATACTTACCTTTTTCTGATACACTTTACCATATTTACACGTACAAAGGGTTCTATTTACATTTGCAGGGTATCCATAAATTAGTATCGGGTTTTTCTTACATAATAACATTTGATTAAAGAATGTGACGATAAATATTATTGCATATTCATAAAGTACAACTAAATTTTTTTTGTAACCGAAACAAAGTTAAATAATTTTCATGTAGCAGCCTTTCACGGCATCGACAATTGACTGGCAACTGATTTCAGTCTCGATGTGTCTAGTTTAAGGTTAATAAAATGCATACAATATTTATACAAGTGAAGTTAAATGTTTAAGTATCTTGGACGAAATAAGAACAGCAAAACTTCTAAGAGGTGGCAGCTATAAAAAAAACTAACCTACAGTACAAAAGTTGCAGCAGCCTTTCGTGGCATGTAACCCATAGAGGCTGTATTTAATTTCCAGCCAAGCGTCGATGAGTTACACATTGCGAAAGGCTGCTATGTGGAAATTACTCAACTTTGTTTTTGCTATAAAAAATCTTTTTGAGTTGCAAGTTATGAATATGCAATGATATTTATCGCCATGTTCTTTAATCAAAAGCTATGAGGTAATGAAACCCCGACAATAATTTATGGGCATCGTGTACATTTCCTGATAACGAAGTATAAAAAACACTACGCAGAGTTGAATTTTCTCCCATACAAAATGCTCACGTATATTGTTAACTTGTTTCTTGACATTATTCTGGTGAATTCAATGATGAATACCTATAATTAAAAATTAAAATGTTTTAAAAAATTTGGCATTTCAAATAACTTTTAATGAATTTAAATGTAAAAAAATACAAAACAGTTTTATCCTAACTAGTTTTTTCAAATAGCTTAGAAAAATTTTAAGATTCAAATTTCGGATTCTTTAAACTATATAGAAACAAAAAATAATTTGTAATAATTAATAAAATAAGTTTTCGAAAATTTTTAAAAATAAGATAGATGAAGCACAAAAAAACCATTTTTTTCTGTCCTTTTTTTTCAATGTTCACAAAAGTAAAAATGATTTAATTGTTCATTTTAAACTTAGGGAAGATGTTTTAGTAATTTTTAAAGCGAAGGCCGTGCTTTATAAAAATTAATAGTGCATTACAATACGTCTCACTTCAATTTTACGAAAGAAGATACTTTCAGAATTCCGTTGGTGACATATTTTATTCAAAAGAAATTGAAATCGTAATATTTTCCTGAAGTGCATCTAAAGATAATCAAGATAAAGACTTTGATTTTCCTACGTTACACCAGAAGAGCGCAAGTTAAGGCTTTCTTTTTCACAGAATCTTTACAAGCGAAATCTTAATTATCCATTCATTGTCTTCAGTCACACTTTTCGCCCAAGTGGATTTTAATAATTAAAGTTTAGAAAGTAAGCACCAGAATTAAACATTTTTATGATGATCGTTTCAAAATTACTTGTCTGGAATTTTATACCTTGAAGAACACTACTTCAGTCTCAGAAAATACAGAAAACGTGGCTCGTACCAAAAGGGGAAACGAAAGAATTTGAGAGTGAATCATGAGTTAATCAGTTCCTCGATAAAATTTCTAACACAACTAATATTCAGACTTATACAAAAATAAAGTTTCGAATCATTGTTTCCACTAGAATTTGCTATAATTTTAAAAACGATATTTAAAAAGAAGCCCACGCTGTTTCGGAAACTTCGCATCATTTTTCAAGTAAGGAATTTTTATAAATCGTTCCCATCTTATAAAAATATTTCACATAATTAATGCTTTTATCAAAAAGCAAATAAATCCTTAAAAAGAGAACAAATAAAGAACTGTTAAGAGTTCTTTTCTTGTCATTTATTTAAATTAAAGAATTTCACTTGCTTAATTTCTTAATTTTATTCCTAATGTTGAATTAGATATTAAAGAAATATTTGCTGGTATTTATTCAGAGAAATTTCTAAGGTATCGTGAAAATATTAAAGAAATAATATATACTAATAGAAAACAAAGAAAATTCTTAATCTTCGTTTAAGCGTGACGTCGACATAAAAGTCAATATAAAAGCAAATAATATCAAGTGACAAAGATAGGGAATTTTTAAGAGAAAATTATCTTTTTTCGTTGTGAAGCAAGTACATATAAGCTTTAAGCATTTATTAAAGAATTATCTCCTTTCAAGAATATTTTTATTCTTAAATAGCTGATTCTTGAAAAAAAATTATGCATAAGAGTTCATTTTCAAAAATCAGTCGTATAAATTATATATACAGTGTGCCCGCTAAAGTCCGTTGTCACCCCAATAATTTCTGAACGGCAAGAGCTATAGTCATAAAAGTGGGGTCTAGGTATAGTAAAGTTGCCATGCGCCACGCAAAAAAACGCCTATAGCGCCACCTGGCGGCAAAAATCGAAGTTAGCATTCTTATCTCAAAAACGGTACGATATACGGGAAAAAAGTCAATCACAAAGTTGTTCAGCATCATCGATTTAGTAAGAGAAGACACCTTCCGTACAGTAATTTTAAAAATATAGGGCGTTAAATGCATATTTGTTTGGTTCACAACTCCCAAAATTGTAACGCGAAATAACGCGGAAGAAAAGAGAAAACGTCACACTCCAGAACATCCCTTATCGTGGCACAGTGTTAGCGTGCGTGATTACAATACGAGAGGACCCCGGTCAAGTGTCCAACAGTACATTCGGCACATAGTCCAGCAACAAGTCATCGGGTATGGTGTTTGTGTAGAATGGCCTCCACATTCACCTGACCTGAACCCATTGGACATTTTTCTGTGGGGATACATCAAACAGCGAGTGTATGCAACCCCTCCACCAACATTGCAGGAACTTCTAAATCGTATTACGGATGCTTGTGCCAGCGTGTCACCTGCCATGTCGTACAATGTGCAGCGGGAGGTGAAGTCCCGTGTCTAGATGTGTATTGTTGCTGAAGGACACCATTTTTAGCATGACAGATAGATGAGCCTCATTTTCGGCAAGTGCAGTTTTGTTCAACGCGATCAAACAAATGTACGTTTTGTGCTTTTCATTTGTATCATTTTTGTGCGCAAGGTGCTTTTTTGTAATAAATCGATGATTCTGAACAACTTTGTAATTGACTTCTTTCCCGTATTTCGTACCGTTTTTGAGATAAGAACGCTAACTCTGAATTTTGCCGCCAGGTGGAGCTATAAGCGGTTTTCTTGCGTAGCATATGATATTTTTACTATACCTAGACCCCACTTTTATGACTATAGCTCTTGCCGTTCAGAAATTATTGGGGTGACAACGGACTTTAGCGGGCACATTGATATATATATATATAAAATGTATTCGTAATTGTAGTGGTTACACAAAAGACACAGGCCGAGTAATTAAGTTGCGCGAGTTGTGTGCAAGTGGAAACCATTAAATTGTTCTTTTAGTAATAAATATGTCAAAACGAGAGATTTAATATACCTTCAGCGCGGGAAAAGAACGAAACTGGAGTTTAAGAAAAGTGATTTTGGAATACATTAAGACTTTAAAACACATAATATTAGAATTTGAAATAAAATTAAGTGAGATTATTACATATATATAAGTATTTCAGAAAATGATCAGCAAAAAGAGCAATCTATATTTAAATTTTTACTCCAAAAAGTTAATTTTAAAAAAAGTACCTCAATTGAATGCATCATTTCGTCGCTAAAGTTTGTATGTAATATTTTAGGACATTTAACATGATCGATGAATGAAATAAACAAAATCTGGATCCATCTCCGTGTATTGTGAATTTTTGAGAAATTTTCTTTCTTTCATTTACAACTTTCTTTCATTTTTTTTCCATAAAATTTTGTATTTCTTCTGTATAGTTGGTTGCTTTATTTAATTAAAGGATGTTATTAAGAAACTTTTGATCCATAGCATAGATTTTTGAAAAATGCAACAAAATTCGCAACATTGTGATCTAAAATGAATTTAAATGATTTACACAGTGAAATAAGTGAAAGAGACTATATTTGTATTTACTGCTGTTAATCTCCTCCATTTTAAGGTTAACGATGAAATGTTAACCATATATTTGACAGACAACATCAAAAGCGAAATGGATGCAATACATAAAAAATGATACAAAGACACTATTCAGTTTCTCACTCACTAGTTTTTGTGTTTTTTTAAAGGTAAATATGAAAGATAATCAAAACTTTCCTTTGATTAGTTTATATACACTGAGTAAAGCTAGTTCGTAATGTCAACAATTTATTACATTTTACTGATATTAACTCTTTGCACTCCCAAAGATGCATAATTGTGAGTGTAACTTTAACTAACAGTGTATGAATTAGGGATTGCAATCCGGCACCAATTTCAATCCGGTCGGATTCCCATCAATCCGACGGGATCCGGCCGGACTGGACACATTAAAACTATTTTGCCTTTTCATTCCAAAATCAACTGTATAAAAGATGATAAACTGAGTGCATTACTAAGTTTATGAAAAAAGCGTTAATTTCTTATGAAATCAACTTTATTTACACTGTTTTAATTAATCAACATTTATGTATGAATCAAAAATAAAAATTTAGTACAGTATAACTAGTTAAATTAGAATTGTTATATTAGTTTAGTAATAATTAGATAATGAAGGGCGGTTAAGTTCAGTCTCACTTACTAGATTTCACAAATGACATCAATGATAATTTGTAATGTAACTTATATTATGTAAGTAACTTATATTAAATCTAACTAAAACAAGCTTATCTCCTGAGATCACAGTAATTAGGTATTTTAGACACGCCAAGCAGTCTCATTCTTATAATTATGACAGTCATCATGAATCTATTTAATCAATGGCACAATTATACAATAACGAGTTTAAAACTTCTTCGTATTTTTTAATATACTTACTTTAAATTGTTATTTTAAGTAAAACAATTTTAAAAAACTCACTTTGGTTTTGAAAAAATTATCGTAGGAAACAAAAAGTATTAATTGTGTCATCTGTCAATCGACTTCTTACAGAGCTACAAATATAACCAGCGGCCTAGAAAGCCCTTTCTGCTTCTACACTTGTCGGTTTTATTGTCAACAAATACTCATGAATAGAAAACAAGTATTTTCCTCGAACTCCTTCACTTTCACATGCAGTCATTTCCTTTCTTATGTTTTCTTATAATCTTTCTCTTTTTTTGGTATTTATGCTCTAGGTTTTCATATGTTGCTGGATTTGCGTCTGTAATTCTTTCTGAAATGTCAAATCACTTTTCAATGACGATGAATCTGAGTTATTTTCTACTATATTATCTACGTTTTCTTTAAAGCTATCATTTTGAGCAACTCTTTCTAAGATATTTTTCATTTCTAGTCTTACAACTTTTTTTTCGGCATAGTAAATGTATCATCAGTTCGTCTTGTATCATCATCATATATTTTTTTTATTCTGTAAGTATATTAATATTCCTGTTTTCATTTTGAATTGGTTTCAAAAGTGACATATTTGTTTTAGAACTTTTAGACTAGTACCTGCAATGCAACACAAATAGGTACATACTTACAATTTAAAACGTTATTTCGGTCACTATGTAAGAAGAAAGTAGTATTATAAAGAAAAATCAGAAATATGGATCGTTACTCAATTCATTTCTAAGTCTAATTATCTACTTAAATCATTCTCGTACTCGTAAATGCAACATAAACATAATTCATCTATCAATTGAACGATAAGAATGTCTATATGTGAAGCGGGTGAGTTAGCGTCGAACGACTCGTACACACCACGCATTTAAGTACCTACTCTTGCAACAACGCGAGTATTTTTTCAAGAAATCGGCTTCATGTATTTTTTAATCTAATGCTGCCGGATCTGGTTTTCCGGATTGCAATCCCTAGTATGGATTGATTTAGCGCTTTAGGAAGATGAAAAATATTTTTAATTAGTTTCAATTCCTAAAAACTAATTTGTGTTTTTGCTGTTATATGGTTTTTATAATAAATGCTATCCAACAAGAATGTGAAAAAAGATGCATCATTCAGAATGCGGAGTTACTCTCGACATTCTGAATAATGCTTCGATGTCGAACACTCGACATAGAAGTACAAAGGGTTGAAAGTGAGGACTATTTTGCATTCAAAGTTTCACATTCTTTTCGAAGTCAGTTAAACTATCATCTTTCAACAAATAAATGAAGGAATGTTCTTAATAAGTGTATATATTTTTTTCGCGTGCAAAGTATCTTTATTTAAATCTGAACGCTTAAGGATTTCGTTATCATTATCAAGTTATATCAGCATTTAATCTAATTTGTTAAAACAATGAAAATCTAAACTATAAGTGAAAAAATAATCATATTATTAATTAGCATTCTAGTTTAACAATAAACAGGAAAAAATGTCTTCTATTAAATAGAAATGCTTTATTTATTATTAATTCTTTGAGATATTTTAGAATTTGTTATTGATTTCCAGTTCGAAACAACTAGTTGTCAGCACAGAGAAAGAAGCCAGAAGAATTTTTTACTTTTGCATCTCGCGTGGGATAAACTGTTGATAAATACAAAAGGAAAGGGAATTATTTTTAATCCCCTTAAAACAAAACATTCAACTTTTAATGAATTTCTTTGATGATATGATGATGTTACAAATATCACTAGTCATACTCGAGGAATTGAAAAGAAATTAGGGAGGCTAAATGAATGTAAAATAAAAAAAAAGCAATTTTTAGTTTTTTTCTATTGTTTTATTTTTACGGTCAACTGAAAATTATATATCTAGCTCTTAAATTTTAGCATGAATCTACGTTTCTTTATGGTCTCAAAGAGAATTATAATCTTCCTTTATGTTTCTGTTTTCTTTTAGAAGTGAATTTCAAAATGACTTGAACCCAATTTTTTTAGATTCAACTCCAGAGCTATTAAGAAAAATTATCTGTTATTTTAAGATATGGTAATGTAGTTCACTCTGAAAGTGATGTGAGTATACAAAAACGATTTATTTATTTTTAAATGGTAAGACTCGACAGGAAAAGGGTTAAATTAAATGTCATGAAAACAGAAGCAGAACGTAAATATTGCAATGTGTGGAAACAATAAAGTCATTAAATATATCTGTATCGATCAATAAGTAATATTTCATTACTTTTGTAACATTAACGTAAAGGAATCTACCTCTGCTTTCCAGCTTCCCGAAAGGGATTTTTTATTTTTAATTCCTGTATTCCTAACTGTTTGTAAGTTGAATTTTGAATCACTCTGTATTTTCTGGTTATATTTTGTAATGTGAAATTTCTTGTATTTTAATGAAGACTTA
This sequence comes from Araneus ventricosus, assembly GCA_013235015.1. Lineage (NCBI taxonomy): Eukaryota > Metazoa > Arthropoda > Arachnida > Araneae > Araneidae > Araneus > Araneus ventricosus. The sequence continues at coordinate 43,626 of BGPR01005904.1, read as the reverse complement.
ATGACATATATACTAAAAAGTTACGAAGAAAGAAATTTTAGTTTTTTTTAATAAATGAGGTATTAGACAAGTGAAGTTGAAACTTCTCCAGAACATGCCGTTTATTTGATATGGATTATTAGGTAATGATTTTCTCACTTAGTATTCATTCAATAGCATTTATGGTCGGTTTAGTGCTAAAGTCTCGGCTTTGAGGCCGGATGGTTCAAGGTTCGAAACTCGATTCTAATAAAGATCCGCCATGCATGTTGTTTAGGTACCTGCCAAAATCTGACGTCGTGTGTCAATCCTCCCCTGATGTAGTGCGGAACTTTGGAGAGAGGGTACTAGCGTAGGTGGCGACATCGTCATCTGATTGTGGTTCAAAATTACGCCATAATAACACTCGGGTTGCTTCAAAACGGGATTTTAAGATAATTAACTAAACTAAATGGCCATTTATTGCGCTAGATACCAAGTTATTGAATTCAAAGAAGAAAGCCATTACTTTCCAGTTTGCTCTTTTACGACATCAAGCAAATAGCATGAAACAAATATTATAACCAAATACTTAAATTTGTAATCCCTATTTACTATATAAGAAGAGAAAGTCTAGCTGGATTGTCTAATTATTTGGTTCTTGTTGAAGCAAATCAATTTTTATTCCTGTCATTAACTCTATCGATACGAGAATGTCTCAAGCGTCCCTTCAAGGAAAAGTCGGCGTCCGTCCGAATATCACTGTGAAATTTCCACGCCCTTTCGTTAAGTGTGATTGATTTCACACCCGCGGCGTGCGCTTTCTTCTTTCGAGTGGCCTGCCCAGATGGGTTTGGGGATAAGGGAGGTTTTTCTTAGAATTCGGACAGTGCCAGCTGTCATTGTGGGTTTTGAGGGGGAGGTGAATTTTCCTTACCTTTGAAAGAGAAACTCGGGCGTTTCCGTTTTTTGATGTCATTCCATTCCAATAGTCTTAGGAATCAAAGGGTTAAGAGATATCAAGTTTAATGTTGTTTTTTCAAACTTTGTAATAAACATAATTCCATCAACTTGAAGCGTAACCATTCAAATTATACTTACGGTATCAAAATCTTTGCAGATCAAAGAAAATAGAATGCAACAATCCACGTTTGAAAGAAATCCTTTGCAGCCGCCGAATGTTTTCCGAAAATCACATACGTCTTTTGAAAACGAATTCAGATTTCCTCAAGCATAAGCAAAGAAACATTTCAGTGGGCTAAAGCCCTTGAATATAACCACATCTGAATGGAAAGAGTGAAAAACAGCAGACGAGAATTTCACCTGATCTGAGAAAAGAGAATTTCCTTCTACACTGCTAAATAAATTCAGCTTTTTGTAACTCTTCTTTAAGGTTTTGTGGAAACTCGTGGCTTCGAAAGTATTAAAAATGCTGCTGGTCTCGGGTCTCTAGGAAGAAAACTGAAAATTTAAATCAAATGGAAATTTTCCAATAGGTTCCGAAATCAAAGATGGCTGAAGAGGAAATGTTTATAAGATACGACTCAAAAATCTGACTTGGAAATCCGACTCATACTTATTATTCCATGAATCTTGAGATAAAGAACATTATTTTAATTCCTTCTAAAATAGGATAAATAAAAAAGTGTTATTTATATTTTTAATTATTTTATCTACAGTTCAATATAAGTATCCGGTTACAAAACATTGATTGCCCGTTATAAGTTAAATGAGTTCATTGCAATTATTTGAAACTGTTTTCGTTTGTAGTAAAGAAACCTTTAAAAGCAATTATTTCTTTAGTATCGTTTTAAAAGAGCGTGAGATTTTATTTCTGCGCTTAAAACTAGAGAAAAGGACACTTGACAAACAATAATAAAAACCGTGGTTGGCCTTTATCTTTAAAATAATGAAATTCCTTTAAAATATGATTAAGAAATTCTGCTGCTTAAGATATATATTACTTTTATAAAAAAAAGTATTTTCTTTTCTAATCTGATATTTTTAAAAAATAGCTACAAAGAAGCCCGAAGTGTTTATATAATGTGTGATTCATGTACAGGGTGATTAAAAAAACGTGGCCAATCTTTTAAAGGTAGGACAGGCATACCATAAGCATTGAAAATCACATAGGAACATGGGTGCACAAACGCCATCTGGATGAAGCATATGGCATTTAAAATAATACAGCGCTGTACAAAATTGCGACACTTTTTGAAATTTGTACATTTTTTCCCGAAATCTCCTAGAATTCGACAATATAAAGAATAGGTTTTAAATCAAATTTACATTGAAGATTCGATCCCGAGAGCATTTAGGGGACCGACCAGAAATTGATAAAGTCGAAAAAGGGATTTTGGCTCAACCCGTTTCACAGAAAGCTGATAATTATTTGCAACTTTCAATAATTCTTTTTTATGCTGTGTGCAATATTTACTTGCATTTTCGTAAAAATAGTACAAATATTTGAGAAAATATAAAGGTTTCTTAAAAAAAATCCCAAAATTTTCGGCATGTGTTTTGCTTATAATTTGCAGAGTTTTCAACCAAATTGTTTGAAACTTATAGAATACGTTACAATATGTTAGAAAAGCATTGCATTAAAGTTTGATGATAATACCTTCAATATTAAAAAAAAATGTGAGCATTTGTAGTAAAAAATGTTTTCCTGCGCACGTGCGAAACGTAACGTAATTTTTCTTTCATAATCTCAAACAAACTTCAAAGACAGATATATAGGGAAACTTATATAGAAATTTCAGTTAAATAACATCATTATTCAGAAAGACGTCAGCATTTTGGCAAGCACTGTATTATTTTAAATGTCATCTAATGCATCTAGATGGCCTTTGTGCACCCATGTTCTTATGTGATTTTCAATGCTTATGGTATGCCTGACCTACCCTTAAAATTTGGGCATGTTTTTTTTGTATAACCCTATATTTTGTGTAATTTATGAGCTTATTTTTTAATAAACAGATGTTTTTATTCCGGATGCATTTTAATTAAATTTGCAATTTTTATGTAACATGCACATTTCATTAAACTTTGAAATGCTAAACTATTTTTATATTCCTGAGAGTAAATAAATTCGTCAAATGTAAGGCCAAATGTATTTATTTTTCATTCAACAACCAAACAAATACCATATCACCACGAAGTTATTTTCTGTGCCAATTTTTTAATAAAATAAGCTCATTAGAATTTTAATAATCTATTTATTTCATTAAATTATTCAAGAAGGCTATATTTGGAAATAAAGCATTACCGAAATTATTTAATAGTTTTAATTAATTCGTAATTTTATTGCTCCTCTTTAAAACTGCAGCAAATCACTTTTTTTAAAAAACTCACTCACCGGATTAAAGAGAGATGAAATCTTTCAGAAAATTTATTTGAATTTCATTAGATTTATTTCAAAAAAACTCTTTGTTTAGAGTAGGCATTAAAAAAAGGGCCTGCAACAATAAAAACATCCTCTTTGTTGTTAGCGAGAGTTTTTCTTTCGAAATAAAAAAAGTAATCCTCTCCCAATGTGCACACGAATATATATAACAAGATAAATGAATAATTTTGTTAAAATCTTGTTTTCTTAGGGAAAATGGAAAGTTGTTGTTAAATACTTCTACTAACTTTTAAAATTTATTTATACGTGGATATTTTCACGATTCTCAATGCAAATCCGACTTGACAGATGCAGAAAATTAAGGTGTGCTTGCAAGAAAATTGAAAATAATCTGATTGTTGTTTGTTAAATATGTTCTGACGCTTCTTTTTTTTAAATTGATACTTAGTTTCAAATTGCACAAAACAATTCTAGTAACATTATTCATTAATTCACTGTCGACATATTCTCTTGATTTCCCATGATAGTTTGGAAAGGAAGATTTATCAAGGGTATCTTCATTAAAATTGCATTTTTTTATTTTATAGATAGTTTAGTTATATTAACGTCCCGTTTTGAAGAGCTATTTTGGGATGGAACTCGAAATTTTAAACCACGGTCAGATGACGAGGACGACACCTGGGAAGACGCCGCCTCTCCAAACTTCCGCACCACGCCATTGGAAGGGCGATTGACCTCCTACGTATGATTTAGCGTTCAACAGGCCCGTATATATGGCGGATCTTAAGTGGAATCGGGTTTCGAGCCTGGAACTCTCCGACTGCGAGGTCGGGGCCTTGGCACTAGGCTACCGCGTGCCCAATTTTTTATCTTATAGACTTTTAAATTTTAATGTGGCTGCAGTTGATTCATAATGAAGAGAGAAGAGGTTATATTGAAATATTTTAGAAATGAGCTATGCGTTAAGTCAGTAATTGCATATTGAGAAATAGAATGAAATTCATTTCGTAAGTGTAGCTGAGATTTTCAATCCCTGTAGAAGGTAATCTTTTTAAAAATCTACAACTATTGCCCAGACTTTTCGCGGTTGTTTATCCCTAGTGTAACAGTAGCCTAGAGTATACTGAGTAGTTCCGATGTCTCATCATTTATGGTCCTCTTTTGTTGGTTTACGTGCTCATTCCTTATAAATCTTTAAGCCTTCATTTTATAAATAGTTAACTTGCAACATTACATGTCAAAAATTTCAACAATTTTATTTTATTCTTCGATAAGTTAAGAATGAGGAAATTTTTTAATCTATGCATTTTTTCAGCTTTTTTCTGACGCAACTGAAGCAAAGTAATGTCAACGCTGAAAATATTAACTGAATATTTAAATTTTACAATAGTTCACTAATGACGGTATTTAGATATTCAAGATTTACCTTTATCATTATTTGGGAGAAATTTCAATGGCCTTAGTATTTTTTACCAAGTGTCGTAATGAAAAAGAACATTACTTACGGAAAAGAGCTTGGGTGGAAGAAAGGAGATGGTTCCTTCATTGCTGGTTGAAACTTTTTAGTTGAAAAATTAAGAGCTGAATGATGAAGTTCTCAACATTTAGTCTTGAAAACTTTTACTATCCTGACAATGGACTCGGCTCCGGGACCAGGGGAGAGGTGTCCCGTAACCAAGAAGAAGAAGTCTTGAAAACTTACTTTCATTTAGTTAACACAGGATTCAAGAGAAAAAGACTAGATATTTCAAGGTATCATTTAAATTGAATATTTATGCAAATTATTGTTCTTTTAATAGTTTTAGATTCAACTTGGTTTTTTAATGATAATATCAGAGTATAAAACATAAACTACAGGTCGTTATGATTCAAAGGCAACATTTTTATGCTTTTAAATGAATTAAAAAAATTAGAAATGTATATAGAAGTCTCTCTTTAATTACTCAAAGGTACATTTAAAATATTATTTTAAATTTTACAGTTTATATATATATATATATATATATATCATTTTGCCATGAAAAGCTTTATACAATTTCAATGAAGACTCGAAAGTAAAAGTTATAAATGTAGCTCTAGGCTTCTCCTATTCCAGATAAATCATTTTTACATGGTTTCAAATGAAAATATCTTTTCATCGAAAACATTCTAAAATATATTAACTTCTGCTTAAAGTAGAAACTCCGTCGAATATAAACAAACAGTCCAAAGAAGAGCAAATGAAACTGGTAACTAAGGAATTCTTTTGCGATTGCGTTCAGCCTCTTTCGAATTTTCTTCTGAGAAGAGCTACCATTTCTTTTCGAAGACTATTTTGAGTCAACCTTTCAGTTTGATCATTCCTAGAAATTTCAAGGAACTATAATTATCTCTATATATAAAAGAGGAAAATATGTTTGAATGTTTGTTCGTTTTTTTGGTTCTTTATGCACGCCCACACTATTGGACTTCCAGCTGCCAAATTTGGCAAAGCGATGAATTAGTACAAGAGGGAGCTAATGCCGTAAAAATTATTTTAAAATTCGAATTAGATTTTTATTGATTTAATTAAGTAACGAAAATTAAGCTATTTTTAGACGTTTTTCGTTAATAACTTCTGAAATACCTAAGGTACGAAAATTATTTTTACATCACCTTAAACAGCAAAACATTATCTTTTTAATGATACCAATTTAATTGCTGTACAATGTTTTCTCTAACTTTAATTAAGGTTTCAAAATTTATTATAAACAAAAATTCTAACAATGCTAATATTTTCATAAAATCAAATGTATTATTTCATTAAATCCTTTATTCACGTGCTTTTACCACTGCTAAAGCTAATAAAATATCGCTTTTTTGGTCAAGGTAGACTTCTTACTTCCGATGTTATTTTGTAGCATGCACTTAACTTCCCTTTTTATTTCGTAGCTTTTAACATGCACTCAAACATCCAATGACGTTAGTTTAGTTACTACGCGATGTTTCGTTTAAATTGCACTAATTTTTGAATGATCCTAATCAGCGTGAAACGGCGTAGCGACCGGGGAATAAGTGAAGTATAGATGTCGCAGATGCCAGTTTCAGGGGAACCATGGAGACAAAACATTAGTCAAATTATGCCAGACTTTAAAGCAAAATATGGTTAGGGGGCGTAAAAGTAATACCAGAACTATGTAGGATGATCACGAGTAGGAATGGCCAGCAATCTGTATGTATACTCTCCTTCTAGAGAGACAAAAAAACGTTGTGTATAAAGAAGTACTATTGTCGAATCCCCTAACTGAGGTTAAAAATATTCTTTTTGTCCGAGCTTTCTTCTTCAGTGAAATTCTTTCGAGTGAGAATTGTTCTCGAGCGATTTTGACTTTCTTTATCCGATTTATAAAATATTTTATTTAGACTTTTCGCAGTAAAAAAGTTATACAGTATAAGTATATTTGTACATTGTAAAGCTGTATTAGTTACTGAACTATATATTGTTTAAAATAAACCATTTTTTTCACATTTTCATTCAAACCATACTCTTATAAGATGATAAAAAGTCAATATTTGAAAGTTTTAATTCAACAAGAAAGGATTCAAAGAAGGTTTATGTTTGTTGGAAAAAGTTATTGACAATATTTTTAGGGAAAAAACAAAGGAGGTCTGTATATGAAAAAATATGTATCCCGAGCAATAACGGGTTTTCAGCTAGTTAACTTATATTTTGAAATATGAAAATACAAAAAGAAGATACACGAGAGAATTTGTTTTCTCTTTTGTTATATTAGTTTATTACATGTATTGCAACTGAGTATTCCCATTATTTTGAATTTAAAACTATAAGCAAATAAGATACGCGAATAATTGTTTTTTTATTAAAATAGCAAAAACTATTACTTGAACACTTTATTTTGTTGGATTTGGAATGTTTCATAACTACTTACTCCAAATAATTCGTAAAAGAAATTACACGAAAAAATTCATTCACTTAAAATATATTATTAACATAATTACTTTACTGTAATAATATAACTTAGGGGAATTTATTTTGACAGCATGTAATTCAAATAAATTTTCCTACTTGGTATCCAGACGTTATGTTTCACCCCTACAGCTTAGCAGACAAACGCTTTCTTGCTATTTATGTGATGATCCTTTCCAAAAGATTAATCTCCATTATTAGATATAATTTATAAAAAAATTAAATTTAAGATTTTTTATTGCGTGATACGTAATTGAATCTGTATTTCTGGAGCCTCTTAGAATTTTTTTTCTACTGAAGCAAAGTTTTCCATTTTTAAGAATCGATACTGTTCAAGGTACACATTAATGGCATTTAAAGATATGTTTAAATATATATTTCTTCTCTAGTCATTTTAAAGATGCTTCTTTAACTTTGCTTTATACTTATAAAATGTTTAATAATATGCGATTTTAATTTCAATTATTTATTTTTTTTCTTAATAAATAAATGTATTAAATAAAATTGTATTAAAATTATAGTTCAATTAAAAATACATTAAAATTTCATTAAATAAGTTTTAATTTAAAAATCATCGTTTATCAGTGCTCTAATTCCAGCTGCATAAAATTCTTTGGGTTGCTATCTCATTCACAGTAGGACTTCGTGTTGAAAATCGTCATCATCTGCAAAGTGTTTGCCTCCAAGATGTTGTTTCAGTGGACCAAACAGATGAAAATCGCTGGGAGATGGGGAGAAGTCTGGTTGGTCAGTGCTACAGCATCCACCTTACAGCCTAGACTTAGCCCCAAGCGATTTTCATCTGACGACGACGATGACGATGGGATGATGACGACGTTCAACACGAACCCCTACTGTGGATAAGACAGCAACACAAAGAATTTTATGCAGCTGTAATTGGGGCGCTGATAAAACGATGGGATAAGTGCATCAACATTGGTGGAGATTATGTTGAAAAATAGAATTGCTTCCAAGTGATTATCATGGTAAATTATTTTTCTTATCGGTTGTGACTTACTTAATGACTTAACTTCTTAAGTCATTAAGAAGACTTATTCTTACTAATAACTTTTCTTAGTAGTGAAGCCACAGAGTATCGGACCTCTTTCCTGTGAAAATAATAATAAAAAATCTAATTGTACATTGATATTCTGTACTTTTAAAGCAGAACCTCGTTTGCTAAGTACATTGATAAAATGTACATTTTCTTAAGTATTATTTAAGGTTTGATTAACAAAGAAAAGTTTAGAGTCGTTGAAAGCTTAATAAAGTATGTCTCCAATAGTCTGAAAGGATTAAATTGCATGAAACATTTTCTTATCCTTCTTTTCCTGGTACTTCAATTTTTTCTCCTCATTATTAACAAAGTAAAATGCCTCAAAATACATATAATTTTGAAAAGCGAATGGAATAATGGATTCTAAATGATTATTTCTAAAATTCTACAAAAGTAATTGTTATCTACTTCTGAAGCAAAAAATAATATCAGAAATTTTAATATTGTTGATAAATCATTTTGAATCATCTCATGAAAACTAAAGAGTGAAATCAGTCTTTATTTTTAGTAGTTTCAGCTGTAAATGTTTAATCTAATTCTAGAAACTTTGAGTTAGCTTACAATTATATAGTTAATTTTATGAAATGAAGCCGAACAATTTTCGTCCACCCTTGCATTAATGCTTATCTGAAGAAGGGATATTGCCCATTGTAAAGATTTTTCTGGTTTCCTTTCCTTTTCTGACCAGAGGGAGGAAAAGGGAGAATCTGATGACTTAAGAGATATGAGCTTCATAATTTTGTTTTATTATTCTTCTCACGTCTTTGCTCGTTTCTCAACAATTAATTTGGCTTAATGCCTGAACTCTCGATCGATACCTTTAATATCCAAGAAGAACCATATGAATGTCAAAAAAAATGGAAGAAATTTTTTCATATTTACCGTTGCATTCTACCTTGGAATTTCAAAAATATCTGAAGAGTGTCGGTTATGAATATTGTTTTGCTAAACAATGCTTTTATTTGTTGCAAACTACAAGGTCAATGATAATAAATTATTTTAAATGAAATTCTAAAAAGAAATTTTTTTGTTAATAGATCCTAACTGTTTAGAAATTTAATATATATTTTTTAATTTTCTCCTTAACTATGTTATGTTGTATTTAAAAATAACCAAAACATAACAGGTTCGTCTTAAGTTCAAATCTATATGACGTTCGTTTTTCATTTTATGCCCAACTTTTTAACGTCTTTAAATATGTCCTTAACTTATTATTTGTTAAAATTTTTTTAATTTGGTAGATATTCAAGATTAGTATCTTAGAAATCCAAAACAACGTTTAAATATAGAATGGTTATCTTATAGCATGAAAGTAAACCGTATGAAAAAACGTAACATAAAGGATATTAAAATTTTTTAAGTTATTATTAACGCTATTTGTTCATCGAAAATGCAGCCTTTGCAGCTATAGAATCAGATAGTTTGTCATTAGCAGTTTATTAAACCAATTATTTTCAATTAAGTAGACAAATTTAGCTGCTCATCATTTTGAAAAAAAATTTAGTTATTGCTCAATCCTAATACAAAATAGTTTTATAAGTACAATACTCATGACAATTAAGAACTTTATGACCTATTAGTACATAAATGAGATGTAAGGAGAAGTCTTTTGAAGTTATACCACAAAAATTATCGATGTTGCAGTTTTCTCTGAGTTCATATAAGATATTTAAATACAACACTCATTACCCGTTGTCACTTCAACTATCTTAAGATTGGTGTGTTAAATGACAATTAAAATTTTTTTATCTATGATCTTTAAAGGTTTCAAATAAATTAAATTTCAACATGATTTATTTCAATTTATGTATTATAAAGTAATAATTATATAATGATTCTTTCTAGAAGAACTTTCACGAATAAATTTTTGACAGACTAATTTAAAGCGTAAACTGAGCTCTACTTATTTCAGAAAAAGAAAGAAACCTAAATGTCCGTAACTGCTCCTCAAGTGTTACGTTTTTACATATCATGTGTCTATATGCTACATTTTATTATTTATAATATTATATTTAATTTTCTTTTAATTATATAAATATTTATATAGTATTTAGTTATATATATAAACAGTCACCAAGATTAAAGACATTGAAATACAAAAAAAGCAATAAGCATAAAAAAAATTAATACTTAAATCGAAGAAAAACTAATTCAAATAGGGCAAACATGTGTAAACAGAAACATAAATTTTAATAATAAATCAGATTAGAAATAAACTTCACTAACAAGGTAAATGCGCCAATGCAACAGTACATCCGTGGAGGGAGAAATATTAACAAAAGAACTCACACAATACTATTGTAGTAAAGAACAAACCAACAAAAACGATAAAAGTAAACCCCGCGTCCAGAACGAAATCAACAAAAACACAACGCTAAAGTTCGGGACGCGTCATCAGCAGGGAAATGTTGTCCGAGAGTGGAAATAATTATATTCGTTTTTTACAAAACAAACTTTAGTCTGAATGTTGAAAAATTAACTTTTTGATGCTTACCACTCTTTTCTGTATTTGAATGTCTTTAATCTTGGTGATTGTGTTTGAGCGTTTTTGTATATATATTGCAATTCGTTTTAGATTTTGTATACTACTATAGTTGATATTATTACTTAATATACATATATATATATATATATATATATATATATATATATATATATATATACTATTAAAATTAGAAGTGTATGTATGCATGAATGTGACGCTAAAACAATTATTAACCGCTGAATGGAGTAGCTCGTCGGAAATACGAAAAGATGGGGAATAATCCAAGGAATCCATTTTGACTATTTAAATTACGAAATTACAATTAGTTAAAAAGATATTAATTAAAAACACCAAAATGAATGAACACTTGAGTAACAATACATTTTTTTTCTGCAAGCGTCATCTGCACTATTAAAATTCGACGTGTATGTATGTATGCACGTGACGATAAAACAATTATTTACCGCTGAACGGAGAAGCTTGCCGAAAGTAACGAAAGATGGGGGGTAATCCAAAGAATCCATTTTGACTATTTAATTTCCGAAATTACAATTAGTTAAAAAGATATTAAATAGAAACGCCAAAATGAATGAACGTTTACAACAATACATTTTTTTTATTTTTGCAAGCGTCATTTTTTATGTTACTTTGTATGTGAGGGTATTTTCTCACGAACCGCTGAGCGGAGAAGCGCGCCGAAAGTACCAAAAGATGGGAAGTAATCCATTGAATCCATTTTGAGCATTTAAGTTTCGAAATCACCATTAGTTAAAAAGATATTAATTAAAAAAAACACCAAACCGAAATTATAGTTTAGGCAATGGACAAGATTTTTTCTTACATTGAGAATAATAATTGACTGTCAGTTTACCCTTTCAGAACTAAAAGATGTAATTGGTGATTTTGAAACGTAGCTTGTTCAAGAAACTATTAAAAATAAGCTTGCTGAGTGGTAAGGTGATAGACTTGTGATACCAACAAAGTGAAAGGATCCACCATTTTCTGCTTTCGTGACACAAGCTATTTTTTTTTTAGTAAATCATGGTACGAATATAGAAGATCTGATCCTCAAAAAGAACTGTTAAGAGTGGTGCAGAAAGAAGTTGAAATCATTCGTCAAGATATACGTTCTGCATTATGTGAGAGAGTCATTGATTTTTCTAATGGAAGAAATTATGTTGACAGATAGAAAGGGCTTGGTAGAGCCTTTAAAGATGAACTCAACTGCCATCTGTCGTGCCGGCATGTCTGTAGTTCGTCATGTCTAAAGTCAGACAAAACATAATTCCGGAATCGGATAGATCATTCATTTCGCCAGAACCATTCGATTTTTGTGTTTTTTTCGATATTTTTAAATAAGTCGATTTCAACGAGTTTTCGCGGACGGAATGTTTGAACCGATCTTTTCTGCTTATTTATTTAGAAGAGAATGTTGGGCATGTGTCACATGATCTCACTTCTTCTCTCCGCCAGAGAATGACGCATTATTTGATATATCCCGTGCAACGCCGGGCCACGCAGCTAGTATATATATATTATTTGTAATTATATATTTTTTATATTTTATATTCTCGTTTTTATTTATCTTTTTATTCTTAATTTCTTGTTATCGATTGTATGTTTTAAGTACTATATATTCTTAGACTTGTTATATCTTCTAAATTCTGCTGTATTCTTAGAATTAATACTTTCTAAATTTTGATTTCTTGTATTCAAATTCTGTTTTATATTTTCTTGACACTCTTGTCTGATTTGAGCCTCTGCCGTATCTGCCTGATTTGTCTTGTCCGAACTGGCTTTCGCTTGACTGTTTGTAAATGACCCGTATACTCGCTGTGGATTGCTCAGGTTTCTTCCTCATGAATATTATGTGTCTAAGTTACGATGTTCTATTGCACATAACATAATAAGGGATAGTCAATCCTTACAATCTAACTTTACATTGGTAATGAGCGTCTATGGTGATATGATTTGCATCGAGTCGGTTTGGGTGACATTAATTCGAATACGTCACAATTGACTGAGATATAAACTAATTAGCTCTGATATTGAATCCCCTATACTAAATGCTCAGCACTCTACTGAGTATTGCATTACACGAGAAGCGGGAAGAGACTGCACTAGGGTCAGGCGGAGAAATTGGGAACAAGTAGTAATTGGGAACGGTGACTACAAAGTTCAGTGGTAAGGCCCTAACGAATTGAAAAGCATGTGCTTTGGTTAAAATACTCTAGAGGAAGAAGATGAACACTTTCCTATTTTTTCAATGTTATTTGGTAAGATCTGTGTTAGATTGCAATTATGCAATAACATCCTTTTCGGCTTTGCCAGTACTTTTTAAACAATTAATATTTTCGCCACCAAAGTTCCTATCATGCCTTGTGGCAACTTTTAACTTTTCAACGGATTTTTTAAAGTTTTATTAAATTTCTCAATAAATCATTTTCCTTTTTGCAATGATTAACTTAATTATTAATCGCTTTAACTTTATGTGCAATTTTTTAATGGCTCAAACTTTAATAAGTTTTTAATTCTTTTTCTTACACCGAATTACACAGTCTAGTTACATTAATGTGACCACCTGTCAAAAGCCAGAATAACCACCTTTGGCAGAGCGGACCGAGATGAGAATCAATTAGGTTTCTGAAGGTGTTCACTGGGATGTTGAGCCATGCCGACTCCAGTGCCGTGGCCAGCTGCGCAAGATTACGCGGTTGAGGATCCATGGCGCGAACAACCCGATCGAGGTGGTCCTACAGATTCTCGATTGGGATTAAATCCGGTGAGTTTGCTGGCCAGGGGAGTACGGTAAACTCATCCTGGTGCTCTTCGAACCATGCACATACACTGCGAGCTGTATGACACCTCGCATTGTCCTACCGATGAACAGCAGTCAGCATAAGTGTATTAACCAGGCGTCTGCTGCGGAGGTCTATGCGCAGCAATGTTCGCTGAACCGTTGTTGAGGATACACTCTTGGTAGCCCCTTGGTTCATCTGGGCGGTCAGTTGCTAAACATTTGCACGTCTATTCGCCCGAACGCATCTCCATAGCCTTCGTTCGCCTCTGTCATCTATAGCCCGTGGTGCACCACATGTGCCACGCCGCTGATTTTGGATAGAGCCAAATTGCCATGCACTGTATACTTTTTCCACGGCGGCACGCGAACAGTTCACAAAATTAGCCGTTTCCGAAATGCTTCCACCCTTGGCCCGAAAGCCAATAATCATGCCCTTTTGGACGTCGGATAAATCGCTACGTTTCTGCATTACGCCAACGATTGAAATGCTTTCCGATGCCCTAGGACATCTTTTATATACACTCCACTGCACTGTTCTGCTACCTGCCTTCTGTGATTTGTTATTTCACGTTGACGTCGAAAGTAGGTGGTGGTCACATTAATGCGACTGGACTGTGTATATGCTCGCCATTTAAACGGCGGAATCTTTTTGGGTGTAATCTGGTCCGCGAGTCCCCTGACTGGGAGATTTTTCTTTTTGTGAAGTATATTCGCTTCTCTGACACAGTGCAAGGAGGTCATGCGACTGCGAGGACCGGCTACTGGTGATTCTTAATTTCGGCTCTTGCCCTTGCAGACGCACAGACGGAATCAGAAGAAGCATCTCCATTTTCTGCATTTTAATAGCAACAATTGTTTGATATGAAGACGATGCTTAATCTTCATATATGCTGAGAAATCCGGGCTTGGATGAACTCCTCAAACAACAGTTTACCACGAGTAAGTTCGAGGCCTATTTGCGCAAATTAAATGCCAAAAGGCACTTCATATACTTCGTTATTACACATAGATGAGTTCAAAAGAACTGAACTATATTTATCTATGATCAGGTAGTGAAGAAAGTGCTTAAACTGATTAACGAAATCTGATCAGATATAATCTTGGACACTCAGCGAATACTGGCATAAACTATTTTCATGGTTATATTTCTGCTTCGTGAAATGATAAAAAGATAGCTAGCTAACTCATCGCTCTGGCACTTTTCATGAAATCTCTCGAGAGATAAATCTTTTACAAATTAATGCAATGAAATATGTTTTCTTTTTTTCAAACTCTAATGCATAGACTAAAACTTTGATGAAAGTATGTTTTAAGTTTTAATAGCGCTACTGTGTCAATTTAAAAGTCTGCAGCAACTAGATTACTAGATCTCTTTGTCACGGCATGTGCATCGGCAAATAAATTTTTTTGTGCTATTATAATATATTGCATTATTGAATATAATCAAGATTAATCTTTCTGTTAAAGTTGACAAAATAATTATTTAAATTTGTAAATAAAAGCATGTTAGTCAGGAATTCAGATATCTTGTCTTCTTTCTATTAGTGCAATTTCTCAGTATAAATGTTTTCAGGAATGTCTATCACTATTGGCCTTGTTTTCCAGACTGTAAAAGAAAAGGTAGGTAATTATATCAGTGCAATATAAATGTACTTATCCCTCAGTATCATCTTATATAATGATGCCGTGACAATTATAATTGTACCCAGTCTTTTCGTATTTAAAAGCATCATTTCATAATCTTTCAATCTGTTACCTTTTATTGCAACCGTGTTCAGAAAAGTGAAATCAAATTTTCTTACGTTCCTTATTTCGTTCTCTATGCCGGTTATAAATAATCTAAGTTGTTTATTTATATATTTCTCAGATTTGTAGGATATTTCGATTACGAGGAAACTTCAGTTTTCGTTTTTCGATTTTATCTTGAGGAACAAGTTAGTGTTCTTAATTACCCCTGAACATTTTTACCGCGGGGCTTCTGATGTTACTTAAGCATGGATTTGTATATATTTGGATTAATTTATTATTTGATGGTAGCAATTTTAAATCTAGAAATGCCGTTGCGTTCAGTCCTGTCAGTAAAGTTCACTGTTTTGTGCCAAATTAACAACTGACATTTTAAAACATTTTACGATGTAATCTGCCTACATATTACTTTTTACGCATGAAAGTTGTTATTTAACAATAATAGGAAGCCGTTTGATTTCAAATATGGACGAAAACAATAAACTGATGAGGAGAAAGAAGGAAACGTGATACTGATGGAGGAATCTGAAGATGATTTTGGCTCTTTTCAATAAGGAACAGAGGCTACGGAGATGAAGGAAGTATTGAAAAATCATCCATGGTTGATTTTTCAACAAATATGCTTGTACTGATCTATAAGGTTGGAGGTGTCAGAATGACGGAACATTAGTCGTACGTCTGCGGAATTCAAGAAGTTGACTGTGGTGAATATGATACGACATTTTTGAGAACAACCAAATTGGCTAAGTCAAAATTTGTTTCGGTGGTGAATGACTAGTTTGCTACTTCGAGAGTCAGTTAAATGCTTTACTCCTAGATCGTATCTTTGAAGTAGACTATACAAAAGAATTATTTTGTTGTCAGGAAGTGTAAATATTAAAAAAATAGTAGAATAGTGAAAAGAATGCTCGATTTCAAGTGGAAAGTCTACTTCCTACTACCTAATTGAACTACTTGCTTCTACTAAATTTTATGTGTGATTTTTAAGTCTTACCTATTTCCTTCTAGTGTATCATAATATTCAGCTATTCCGGTTTCTATAAAGATTAACTTCCCTACTTCTCTGAGCAAAATTTGATTTAAAAGCTTATAAATTACACCAAATTGAAGGTAGTAATTAGATATAATCGTTTCTATGCGATATTCTATGAAATAGGAGACATTTTTGCTGAAAATCATTTAGAAAACAGTATTTTTTGATAATTGGGAAAAGGCAGTTAAAATGCATTTTGAGGTAATATACAGTAGTTTCTAATCATTGCAAATATGTCTCTTCAAATCAATTCGTTACTGTGATCAGAAGTCGAAATACGTGTTCCCAATTACCCCGCAGTCTCTGAGGTAGTTGGGAACATTTCGGGTTAAATAAGAAGGCCCTTAAAAGTGAGGCTGATTATTTAATAAATTATTTTTGAAAAGAGGCATTGTTTAATGAACCCTACAGAATAGGTTATGCACTCACAAAAATTATAGACTTTTTCTCCATCTCTTACTATTATTTTAAAGAGAAAAAAATGACAGAGTCTGCAAAATTCGTCCCCAATTACCCCAACTGACTCTATATTTTGTGTGAAATAATCTGCTATTTCTTTTTTCCTAAAACTTAAAATATGAACTCGTAGTACATCGGCATCAAATCTTTTAATTATAAAACGGATTATTGAAATATTTAATTGCATCAATTTGAAGAAAAGTAATAATATAAAAAATAGCATTCACATTGAGTTGATAGAACAAATACCTTGTTGTATCCAATTAGCTTTGTCATCGGATGCAACTTTGAATGATACATTTTCTCTCAGTCCTCTTATTTATTGTGCTGTTTAAAAGCAACTATCTTTATGCAGGTAGATACTAAGCGGTTAAGTGAATATTATTGAGTGTACAGTTTTTCAACATTTTTATAATTTCCAAAATTGAAATCGTTACATTTTAATCTTAATGAATATACTTATTACATTATAACTTAATGATTACACAGTCGGACCTCTATTTAACGAACCTCTGTTTTGCGAATTTCTTTATTTTGCGAACTTTTTCTTGGAACCAAGAACATTTTGCGAATTTCTTCGTAAAATAACCTCCAAATAGCGAAGCGCATTCTCTATTTAACGAACTTTTTCTTGTGATCCAATATTTTTTTTCTCCCTATTTCTGAAAATACTTCTAAACATTTCAAACTTATTCTTTCTTTTAACACATTTTATGGTGATCAATGACCTTGAAGCTGGAAAATGTCAAAGCGAAATTGTTTGAGCATCAAAGAAAAAAATTTAACTCTTCATGAGGTGGATAAAGGCGTGAAAAAAAAAAAGATATTGCTTTAAAATTTGGTATTCCTCCAAACAGCTTATCAACCATAATAAAAAAATCGTGATAAGATACAAAATTATGATTCAACGAATTCTTGTTCAAAACGTTTAAAAGCATGTGTCTATGAAGATGTGGATGCGGCAGTTTTGAAGAGGACAATGTGAAAATTAAAAACAATACAGCAATGAATTGCGATGAAGACGAAGATAATGAAGATGGAAATGAACATGATGCAGAAATCAACAAACCTTCGTATGGTGAAATGCTAAAATTCATTAATTTTAATATAAAATTATTTTTTAAATTGAAAAATACAGTGTATTCCCGGACAATGTTTTGTTTTATTCTTGTTTTCCTTGCAGATTTCTTTTTGATGGGTAAAATATATAAAACAAATAGATATTAATTTACAAAATAAAGGTGTGATTAATTGCTTTTTAAATAATATTTAGTGTTTATGAATTTAAAATTTGTTTTGTGTAGTTTTTTAGTAGTATTTTAAAAGGTGAATCTCTATTTAACGAATTTTCCATATAACGATCTTTTTTTCGGGATTTAGCGACTTCGTTAAATAGAGGTCCGACTGTATTTATTACCCGAATATGAAATCCGATGAAAGAAGAAATTGAGTTAATTAGGTCTCTTGTAATGAAATATCCAAGATTAATTTAATTGCTAACAGATAATTTTTAAATCGCTTCTGCAAATACTGAGCGAAACAAATGAAAAAACTTTTTTCATTTTTTTCAGTTCATTTTCCAAAATGGCAAATATTTTACAGATCTTGCTCTAAGCTAACTATTACACGTTATTATATCATTTAATAAATAGAAACTGTTTCATCTAAATCCATTTCATCTTCTCTGATCCGATGAAAAACTCTCTTAAAATCTTTCGACTGAAATAACAATAAAAATCAGCGAAATAAGCTTGCTTGAAGCTAAATTATACGATCATAGTGCAATATGAATAAAAGCAGCAAAGCTAAAAGCCGAGAGAAATAATGTTGAAAATGTACGCTTATAAATCACTTTTTATCGAAACAGTCACTAAGATGACAGAAGGAACTTGTATCTAGGTCACAGTTCCATCTCTTCTCCGGATATTAAAGCATAAAAAGCATATTAACAAAGTGAAATGGCATTCTCGAATGAATTAAAAATTTTTGCTTTCGTTATTAAATTCCAAAATAAGCCACTCATGAACTTCTTTATATTACTGTTCCTTTAAATAAGACCAAAATAAAAGAAGATTATTTCAAAATCGTCCCTCATATTCTTTCGTGGCGATATTATTTCATTAAAAACATTGCAAAATTGTTTGTAAAAGTTATCTTTAATTGACTTTTATGAAAACTTTGTTCTTTCTTTTCTCTACTCAAGAAAATGGAATAAATGATACAATTTTTATGCTTATTCGATAAATATCCTAGATAATAAAAGTGCTATGCTTAATTTTAAAAACTTTAAAAAATATATTATAATTAATTTTTGATCAAACAATTTTAATCGTGTTTTGTTTAATTAAGGAGAAAATATACTATATGACGATTATTGATTAAGGTGGTTATCGATAGTTCCTTCATCAGATTGGAATTCACAATTCACCATTTGGACGAAATTTTTTTTGTGAATAATGTGTTTGAAATTTTTGCTACTTGCAACAAATTATTTTTATATTTAATAATTTTTTAAAAAATTCCTTTATATTATATTTAAAAATAGAAATTTCTTAGTAAAAGCTTATTGTTTTTCAAACATTTTAAATTTATTTCAAATATATATATATTTTCACGCTCTTATTGAATCTAATTTTGGATGGAGGAAGATAAATCATTCAAATATTAAAAGGATTTGGTTTGAATCTCAATCTTAATCATCAAATAATTTTCTCATAAATTGATATAAATTTAAAAGTATTTTCAGAAAAATATGGTAATTATAACCAAAAAAGTTTTTGGAGAAAGATATACTTAAAATATATTCTATGAACTTCCTTCTTTTTAAGTCAAAGATGAGAGAAATAAAAAAAAAATACAGCTCGGCATCAGAGAAATTATTAATTACTACTTGCTTTTAAGAAAGCTAATGATCTACAATTTTTCGATAATGAATTTATATTTCATTAAAAATTATAGCTACAGTGCATTGCGATAATAGCGTCTTTGCAAAAAAAAGACTTATATGTGATTAAAAAATATATCTGTCCTCACAGTAAGATAAATTAATAATTACTTTTTGGAAAAACGAAGAAAATTAAAATTTTCCGGGACACTGAATTTTGCATTTATTATTTCACACAGAAGTTAGATTTATCATATGCTTTACAGAAACTACATTTTCATATTATTAAAGTAACTGTGTTTTACCCTTTCTTATCATTGTCCAGAGTTATAAATTCCATTTCTTTTAAGTATCAGTTTATAAAATATGCACCTTATGAAAATATCCATTATATCCACAAAGAGCATGGGTGCTATTATTAAGATAGATTCTAATACAAAATATATTGCTTAAAATGTAGGATTAAATTTTTTAGAAATTGTGACATGAAAGAAAAATAACCTTTAATGGTATAAATGATAGAATTATGTCATGCATCATTACTAAAGCAACAAAAAGGAATATACAAAAGTTTATGCTTTACTCAAAGTTACCTGGGAAATAAGGCATACTAAAATATGCTTGTGCAGTTTTGTATATGTTTTAGTAATTTCTTTCAGTAATTAAACATAAACAATTTATTTTCTTAACACTTTTCAGGAAGCCACAGCACTATTTTTGCTGGAAATATCCATGATAATTGCTGAGAAAATTCGTTTACTAATCTGTACTGTATTGCTTTTTTGTATTCAAATGACTTAGAATATTAAGAATTTCATGTTGAAATGCAGTTGGAAAATGCACTGAAATTATGCTTTTAAGAAGATTTCTTATATATGTTTCTTGATCAAAAAGAAAAATGCATGAACAATGAGAAATAAATGAAACTTTTAAATCACGAAATTTCTTGAAATATAAAAAAAAATTGAATATACATTTTGAAATTCTATTATTAACTTTTTTAATAAACTTTCAGGATATTTTAATCAGCAAATATACTTTGAGAATTAAAAATTCCTTAAATTAGCTCTTCTTAAGCTTTTAGCCAATTAATTCAAAGTTAAGTAATATTCTTGGAAACTTTCACATTAATAAAGGATTTTTGCTACAGCTAGAAGAAATTACGTTCGGTACTACTTTTTGGAGGGAATCTCGGATTGTTTTTATATTCATGTTTTCAAAGGGAATGAAACGAATAGTTAAGCTAATACTTTTAATGGAAGACCTAAAATCTTTCGTATCTTTTTCGTTATTTCGCCATACAAGAGTTTTAGCTATTGAATATTTTTGCTATCATGTTTGTTTTTATTTTTAAAATTCAATTATTAATTAAATATTTACGAATTACTCTCCTTTAGAAGCAAAGAAATTCGTGTGCTTTGCAGCAACTAATACTAAACATTAAAAAATGTGCACTTAAAATATTGAATCTGTTTAGAATCTTTGTGAAGCATGTCCCTTGAATAAATAAGCCGAAAGAACAGAATCTAAAGAAAGAAGAAATCCCTTGATGATAAATTTTATGAAAAATAATAGCACCATATTTAGCATCATGAATAACTTGAAAATAGGGATCACAGAATTTTAAATTATTTTTTAATAATTTTCTAAAATAGAAAGAAAAAGAAAAAATTAAAATTTTCATCAAGAATTCAAAATCAACTATTCATTTTTACTCAAAATTTGAATGAATTAATTTAGACCTTCTTTTAAAATATTTTGACATTTTTTGCAAATAGTAATAGGAGTAATTGTTTTAATTTACATTTATCCTTGCGTAAGTTTAGATTTTAAATGAGAAATGAATATAAACAAAGCTACATGCAATTCATCATTTTTATGAATTGAACGATTTTAAAAAATTATATCTTCCAATTATTTTAAACAGTTTTACAATAAACTAAATCGCAAAAATGAAAGTTCAATTCATTTTTGCACTTAACTTGTTTATCGCAATAGCTGTAGCTGGGATTTTCTCGTTATAGCGCATAACCTTAAAGAAATTAAACAGCAGTTTAATGTGCATTTTGTATCAACTGACCAAAACTGGTCCTTTCCTGGCTCAAATTTGCGCAATAATCTTTTTGATTTTTAATTGAAATTTCATGAAGCATAGAAGATAATTCTCATTCCTATTGTACAGAGAAAAACCAACAAAACACAAAGAGATTATTTATCTTTTTTCCTCAACAAGACCGGTTGAAAACCCCCAATCAGAAATATCATTTATTTCTTTTTCAAAAGCTTAATGCCTTTCAATGATTTGTGCAGTTTTGCTGATAAAGTTGAATTTTACATATTTTATATAGATGTTTATATTAGGAACTCTTAGAATCCGTGTTTGCAGTGTTTCTGAATCAGGAATCATATTTATTAGGCAAGGGTTTTTCTTTAGTCAGCCTTGGTTAAACATTTCCTTTGAAAGTTAAAAATTTTAAATATATTACATAAGTTCTGAAGTAAATCATATCAATGTATGATTGTGGTAGTAAAGATGAAAAGGAGCACGCGCAGTAAATAAAATTTTGAATGTAGTGAGTTTTGTCTAACATATCTTTTGTGAAATTTGTCAACAAGTATTGTCATAAACATGGATCATATTAAATTTCTATGACTTGTCATGAGGATAATTTAAATTTTTTGACAGTTATTCTCAGATGGCATAGCCCAGCTCTATAGCTTTCGATATTTAAAGTACTTTTAACACGAAATGTGAATGTCAAAATTCATTTTGCTATTATGCCCATTTCAAGTAAGAGCTTAGAATGGTATTGAAAGTTTTCAGCTTCATTCATCTTTTTGGAATTCGAAGAACATTCCATTCGTACAATTTGTAAATTGATCCCGATCACTTAACTTTTACAATATCAATGGCTCAAAGAATTGTAGTTTCTAATACAGACAAAGAGCTAAAGATACTGCAGAGGGATTGACTGGTTTGTATCGGATACTGGCAGGGAAATCTTAGTACAGATGATAAAAACAAATATGATTCTAACAGAAGGAGACGCAAATTACAAAAAAAAAGAAAATCAGTAATTGAAAATTTTTTAAGAAGTAGTAAAAAAGTTTTCCTTACGACGATAAAACCATAATAATGCAGATAAATGTATTTAAACGTATTAATAATGAGTTTAACCATAATAATATGTTTAAAACTGTGCAAAGTAGATATTTTTTCGTTTTAATATATGATAAAAAAAATTGCGAAATCTATTCGTGTTGAATATTGTTCAACAATAATTTTGCAAACAAAAATTTTAAATAGAATTCCGACGGAGATATTTATTATTTTTAAAGACAAGAAACATGTCAAACAGAAAATCACAATCTGTATGTTGAATTTAAAAAACAATAACATATCTAATTTCCAGGGAGAAGAACACACAATTTTTGAAAAATTGTCTTCCTTACTTCATAACAGTGAATTTAAAGCAGTTTGGCATACAGATTAAAATGATTCAGTTTGGTATAAATATATTTGGGAGAATAATAATATTGTAGTTATAACATTTTAAATATCCATGAATACTGCCAGTTATTCTTTATATAAATCTGTCTATTGTGTTTGGCATGAAGAATTATAACAGAAATTTTGAAATGAGTGCAGAAGTTTAATCTGAAACAAACATAAGATTGAAGCAACAGTCGAAGCATTTTTATGAAACACGTGCTTGGTTTCTTAGTCAGAGATAAGATTGGATAAAAATGTTGTTAAAGTTACGTTGTCTAATAATAAAAATTGTAAATACAAATGCATTACTGCAGAAATTTAATTCTTATTTTCATAATACTCTTTACTTCGGAATAAATCTCAAATGTCAATCATCATTATTTCGCAATCTGATTAGGATAATGCAATAAATATCAATTATTTGCTAAATAATTAACTGCCGACTGCTTTAAAAGTGTATACTTCTTTGCGTTTGAAAACATCAAAACACACCAAACACTATCACGAAATTTCGGAATTTGTTCCTTATTGCATTCTAAGTCTTTTTTTATTCTAATAACATAAACTTTACCTGTAAATTTAATGTAATATAGAGGAAAATAAAGTTCTGTATGGAACAATAAAATTGAAACTCAATTTTATCTTCTAAGTGAAAAATGTCCGATTGTATCTTTTTTTTGAATACATAAAGGTATGAAGAATCCTCTACGTAAATTTATAAGAATATTTATTTATATACGAATTTTATAAACTACGCTAGTGAATTTCATAGACATAAATTCATCAGTTTGAAAGATCGTTGTTTAAAACCGTTTATCATTTTGTAAGATAGGAATTTTCTTCGAATACAAGAAATTTCACAGAAACAAACGGAATATAGGAATCAGTCTTTTTATTAATCTTTGAAAATAGTTTAACCCTCTTCTTCGCTTAGTTTACTTCTTCATTTATTTCACTGAATAACTCTTGACGTTTCTCTTAAAAATAATGTTTCTTTCTGATCCATTTAAGTTAAATTGACTCGACCCAAATGTCTGTATACAAGAACAACTAGATAACAACTATGCTACAAAATTGTGACTCTCTCTTCGTTTAATTCTTGGCCCAAGCCATTATTTATACAAGCGTTTCCAAAATTTGACTTGCTTTTTTCACAAAAAGGAATTGACTAAAACGGCTGAAAAAACGACGTCTCTAACACTTGATTCTCTTCTGAACAAAACGCTCTTATTCTTCGATATAAGAGCAATAAATCAGCTGCCATTTGTTAAAGACAGTACTGAAATTCTGACTCTTGAATAATGAATATATCCGGGTGCTCCGTCTTTTCGTCGTCAGCTAAATATAGCTTCAAATATGGTAGCATATTTCGTCTTGAATTCTTGGTACATGGAAAGAAATTGAATTGTACTTGAAAGTTTTGTGGAAAAATAATGGATTTCGAATCGCATTATTGAATAAATTCTTAACATCCTAAAGCATTCAATTATTCAGTTTTAAGCTGTTAATTCTGAATAAATGTGGCAATCATTAAAAGATTCATTGTAGCTTTATTTCAGTATATTTATGATGAAGAAATTTTTCTTAATTGTTAAATAAATTTATGATTCGATAAAGAATAGTAATAAAATGGCAATACCGAACTGACATATTACGCATTTTTATTTGACCTACTTCTCTGCTTTATGCAGTACTGTTACAAATGATTGAGAATTCCCATATTTTAAAAGATTGTTTGCATTTTTTTTCTTATTGCCTGACATGTATATAATGCTTATTAAGTACTAAAATAGCAATTTAAATGTCTATAAATTTCAATCTCATCTGTGTAAGAAAAATGTTGTTAATGATTAATTGTGGGCGTTTTATTTAGCTATTTCCGTTTTTCCTTTTCGTTCTCCAATACTTTATTTTCAAAACAAACAAATAGTTGTAATCTTTTTTCATTTCTTTTAAAGGAAACAAAAGGAAATTTTGATAGCATAGTTTACAAATTCTTTAGATAGGCAAAGGACGCATTATCGTTCAACTTAATTTCAACGTCTTATTTTAGTTATATACCACAATTTATGAAATTAAATGCAAAGCCACTGCAATGTAATTACATTTAATCAAATGAGACCTATTATAGTTAAGAAATTCTCTCAAAGAAATAACGCGAAAATTATAAATATAAATACAGTGAAGCACAGTTTATACGTCATTCAAGGGACTGACGTAAAGCGACGTATAAATGAAAAGATGTATAATCGAAATTGTGTTAAACAACTTTGATTGTTACTAATTTAATGCTACAAATGCAAATTCATTTAAAAGTATTATAAGTTTTTTAATATAGTACTAGTATAATATTATTTAGTACGGAAATCAATCAATAAATTTTAAAATTAAACCATTTATCATAAAAGTGAGAAAAATCATAATTTTCTGGCATACTTGAGTATTAATTATGCACATTTTATATGATTTATATGCATGCAGATAGGCGTTTAATTAAAAAATCTTTAACCGTCGTCTGACGTACTGAACAGTTTGCATCATTAGAATACTTCTGATTAAATGGACTTCAATTTAAAATTCACGGTTCCATCAATATGTTCTTAGAGTTAAAAATACATTTCTAAACTACATAGCTTGCTTAATTGTCTCTTCTCTATATTGCAAAAGATGTCTTAATGAGTGTTTAATTCTATACGAAAAATTATCTAATACACAAAGGAATTAAGTATCATAACATGTTTTAAGTATATTGAGAAATTTCCTACTACGCCAGACGTATACTCTATTTGCCAAACAATTCTTTAAAAGCATTAGAATGGAAATCCAGCTATGACATTTTCTAATATAACATAATTATATTAAAAATAATATGCAAGTCGAAGTGAATTAGGCAAATTGGGTTTTCATTGTATTTATTTCATTGTATTTTTCATGTAAAGTATTTCGCATTTAAATTGAAAGAATAGACTTCGTATTGCAATTACAGACCGAAGAGTAAACATCTAAGTTCTTCCTAGAGAACTTCCTAGTAAATCAAATGAATAATTTATTTGGAAATGTAATTTAGCTGCAAGAGAAACAGCTAAAAATATAATGTTTAGCTTTAGAAATATCATTTCTTTAAATTAATATGTCTAATGAAATGCAGAACGAAAGATTGACATTGAAAATTTGGTTGAGAAACACTATAAAATGAAATTAATCTTTAGCATAATTTGTGTGGAAATTATTCATATTCAGCTTCTCCAGAAATAGCTCAATATGAAAAAAAGAAAATCATGCCAGATTTCTAGATCTTCCTTCAGTCCACTAGTACGATTTAATCGAGCATTCAGAGAATTATGATGCAATTTTTATTTGCAACTCGTAAATTTGTCATCGTGGGAAATTCACTCACTTCCAAAAGTTAAGGAACAAGGTGTTTTTAGACGCTTATTTGAAAAAATGGAACAAGAACCACAAATGTGGTTTATTTGTAAAAACTTAGTTACATCCATTAAATCAGATGTAAAAAAATAAAGTCACCAACTTCTTTGTAAAAAAAGATTGTTTGGATCATAAGCCTTTTGGTTTCATCAGTCGTTTCTGGTAGTTGAAAATATCCAAAGCTTAAAGAATCATTTATATAAGCATGGTTGATCGACTTTTGTTGACACTTCAAGATGTCCATTTCTGAGCCAGTTCTTCACGTTATTTGAGAAGTTATCCCCTTAGAGTTCAGCTTTAGAGCAATTTCCTGTTTGGTGAAAATGATGGAAGTTTGTTTGGAAGCTGTTGGATGGATATCTCTTTTGATAACAACCATTTGAAATTATTTGAATTTTGCTTAAGCATTTTTTAAATTAATGAAAATATTTCAAGAATTTTATACAAATTAAAATGATTTACGCATATCAAATTTTAATTTTAAGAGAAAATGTTTGGTGCTGGGTGCACCAAACTGCCCCTAGTGCACAAACACTGGGGGCAGCAATCTGCGCATATGCACGCAGCACACGTAAGTGCAATTATCGCTTCCTTGACATTTAGATAGTATCGAAAAAGCTGGGGGTTGCTCCTGTAGTACATCGTCCTTGCGCCACCGTTTTCTGTGAATGATATAAGTCAGTATCTACCTCCGGACGAAGGGAATTCCTTCTGTCTAGTGGCTAATATTCGAAACTCCGGACCCAAAGGTCTCAGGTTCAAAAGCACGCACTACCACACAATTATTTATTAATTAATTAATGTTAGTCCTAAATGGTTACCTTATTCGAAATCACAATTCTTGTTGTATTACAATTTCTCCTTGCATTTTGAAAGAATAGACCTTTATAAGAAGATGGACTAAAGACTAGACGGCTTTGAAATTTGAATCTAAAGTACTCTGATCGGATCTCAATTCCTGCCTTCCTCGATTTATATGTAAGCGAATCACGTACGACAAGATCGATCTGTAGGACGCACTTTGATACACTTGGATGGAGACCAGATTGAAAAATGCAACCTGTTGATGGAGAAAAAGAAAAACACTGTGTTAATATTTCAAATATACAGGCTTCTCAGCAGATTTGCAACCCAACTTTCTTTAGAATCTTGATCGAAACAGCGCACACATTCAGAAAAAAATATTCTTATGCTTCATCTTTATATATTCGAATGAAGAGGCTTGCTTGTGACGACGGAGGGATGGGGCTTAGAAGCATTGTCATTGAATCTTTTTGTTTAAGAAACCATTTTAACATTAAAATTTCGTATTGATTGAAGCACACTATTTATCTCTACAAAACGCTTTTATTATTTCCTACCTAAAGCTGTACGCTCAAGAGAGAGTTTTCAAATATTTACCTTTACTTCGCATATAAAATCTCTTACTTTGAATTCTTTTATCCTTAATTTAAAATCTTAACAAATTAATTTCGTTGTAAGAAAGCATAAATAATGGAAATCATTGCGATAAATTTTTTCCCATGAAGCAGTAAAACTTAAATGTTCTGTTATAACAATAATGGCATTTAAATATTCAGTTCAGTTTATTTTTCATCTCATAATTACCTTATGAGAACGAACCATTTCTCTCAAGTAATTCCCAGTATTCAACTTAGAGCCACTATATCTGTAAGACTGAAGTAAATTGTAGTAAGGAACTATTTTAACATTTTACATGAGAGTAACGTATGGCATGTTGTCTTTTCTTTTTCTATTTTTTGAGAGCTGTTATGATTATTTTTTACCTACAACTACGACATTTTACCTCCCTCTCTTCCTCGAAAATTCACTCTGGATAGTGCAAATAAGATAAAAGGTCAAAATCAGTAAAATTGGACCTCCGAAGTACAGATAGTTGACAATCATTCTGATGGTTCACAGACATAAATAAAGAAAACATTTGGAAAAGATAAGACCCGTAGAATGAAAGGGTTTAGAGAATATATGTTAACCACTTATTTAAATTTATTGTTGTTGCTTTAAAATGTTTCTAATTTCGTATATTTCTCTTAGATTTCTAACAAATAGTACACTGATTTAGAGAAATTTCTGTAAAACGTAATAAATATCCTTTGTTTTCCATTCAAAACAGTAATTTTTAAATTTCAGTTAATTTTACACGTTGCTATAAATAAAACCAGCGGGAGAGATCTCCCCCTAAACTTTCTCGTATACTTTTAAGTGGAGATTCGTCAGAATCTAGAGTTCGAATTTTTTGACGATTACAATACTTTCTTTTTGTATACTTCGTATACGAGAAGGTAGAAAAAAAACCTGAAATCAAACATCTATTACCACGTTTAAAAAAATATATTACTTTGAAGCAGGTGCGATAAAATAGGCAATACTAAAGTGAAAATTCTGCTTTGGAGTTAAATTCCCAAGAAAACAATTTATACTATAACAACCATAGCAATTGCTAAAGCGCGTGAATAAAAGATTTGCTGATATAATGAGATTGGTTGGAATTTCACTTACAACAATAAAAGCTTTGTTACAATTCATGTTTGAAAACATTAGTAATGTCCCGAAGTTTACAAACGAACACGATATGGCACGTAGTATGATATTATACAGACCGACAGACAGTTAATCCTTTGACGTATTTAGTCCAAAATTTGATACGGACCTACATTCATGATAATATGTACCAAATGTCATCCCTCTAGCTTTAATAGTGTTTCAGTTATCGTCTTCGCAGAAAGACAGACAGACGGACATAATTCCAAGATTGTGTTAGTTATATTAGCGTCCCGTTTTGAAGCAACAAGAGGGCTATTCTGGGACAGACCTCGTAATTTTTAACCACGGTCAGATGACAAGGACGACACCTGAGCTGGCACCCCCCTCTCCGAATTTCCACGCCACCCAAAATTGTGTTTCGCGGACTCGGGGGAGGTTTAAAACGTGGAGATTCATCAAAATATTGAGTTCGAATTTTTGACGCGTACAATACTTTCTCTTTGTTTCTTCGTATACGAGAAAGTAAAAATATAGAAATCCATCTCAAGATAGAAATTGCTATCTTAACGAATCATGATAATATGAAATGCTCCAAAACAGCTATTACTAAAATCAGAGTTGATGCATATATTACTGTCTATTAGACAGAATTCAAGTCCTTAATAACTAACAAGATAATACATTTGATGTAAGCTGTGTAATTTACCTTGAGTATTATATGGCATCTATACCACCAATGAAGTGCACTTAGGAAGCCTTATCTTCTTTGCCGTGATTCATAAAAGTTCTGTAGTGTTCCACCAAAGCGGAACTCAGACCTTATCATTAGGAGCCATTAGGAAGAAATCTTCGAAATGAGAATCATCTATCATGTTCTGCACAAAGCCACGGTCCTCCGTATAAACTCCCGGAGAAGAGCGAAAAAATAAAAGAGGAAATGGAGACCGATAAAGAAAATGAACATTCAATGATTTGAAGAGGTTAAACTTTTAAAGATGAGATACTTGGGTTTTAAGGTTCTTAACTTCAAGGACTTGACTCATTTAAATTGTGTATTTGAAATGTAAGAAGAAAAAAATAACTCCCATATTTTATTTTTCGAAAGCACAGGGAGTCTTTCGATTATGGCCAAGCTTAATGAAGGGATGTGAAGATCGTAAATGGGATAACGGGTTTCAAAGGAAAGAATGTTTAGGGATAACGATAAAAACTGTTAAATAGTTGCTTGAATTACTTTATAAGCCTATCCAGCGTTCTAAATTGAAAATAATACTGCTTTAATCGATTTTAAATTTAAAATAGACGCAAGTTCAAATAGGATGAAATAAGGTGTTGGCGCAAAACCATTAACAAATTATTACAAATTAGGCAGAATTAAAACAAATAAAATATATGATTCTCAAGCAAATATTACTATGCAGAATCTAAAAATTTATTATGCAGAAACTTTTTGCCAAATATAAATCTCATTACAATTGAAAGCTACTTATTTGCATAATTTTTTACAAATACATAACCCTATTTAATTTTGCCACAGTTAATCAAGAGTAAGGTTTAAAATAAAATATTTTGATAGTCCTACTGTGTGTTATGAAAAACAGGTTTAAGATCAGCACAGTAAGTTTATTTCCTCTGAAGTGCGTGGTTTTAACAAATGATATTGGCATCAAATATTTTAGATAATGCGATGCATCTATCGAATCAAAGTGTTTACTTACTGAAAATTATTGTTGAAAAATTGAAATAAACAAATGCAATATGTTTCCTGTATTTTTAATTAATACTCTTTTTTTAACTCAGCATTAATACTTTTCCTCCTGTTTTCGTAAAAGATAGCATATTTGGTTCTTTAAAGCTAACACTTGGCTTACACTAGTCTTTTAAATTTGATTAAAAGTGAAAGCTGTTACTTAAGGCATTAACTCCAGCTTAATTAACTTTGTTTAAGGGATGTTAAGGGAACACAAAATGATTTCAATTATGTAAATAAGTAACATTAACTTGTTAGCCCATTAAACACTTGATGTAATTTTAGAGTAAGATAGCCATTTTGTGTTAAAATGTTAATAACTGTCACTTTGTAACTTTCAAACTTAATTCTAGTCGTAATTGTAGACCGCAAAACTTTTTACTTTTGTCTGCATGATGCAGAAGTTTTGAGATAATTAATGGAAGATACAATGGCTATGAAAGTTTATATTGAATTATATAGTATTATATTATATTATAGTATTGAATTGAAGTAAATGCTCATGCGAAATAAAAATTCTGATAGCTATTAATGTCTTACAACGAACTTAGTAAGATTTTTGTTTATTTATTTTTGCACAAATGTGAAAGGATTAGAATTTCCACTAGGATTCCACTTTATTCTTCATGATCGTCATAAATGCATTTAATATGCATCATGAGTTATGGAATCTGAAATTTTCAATCAATAATGTCGTGTATAAAAACGTTCGATAGTTAATATGACATTATTCAAATTGAAAATGCATTGATGAAAGATACTGTCGTGCTTCAATTGATTGGCTTCATATATTAATGTTATACAATGATTTGCCTGTAAATCTACAGAAACTATTAAAAAACATTAAAATATTCAAAAATGACAGTAAATTCAAAAATTGAATTATTCTATTTTTAAAAGCTTTATTGAAGTAATGAATAATTTATTTTATCTGAATAATTTCTGTCATACAATCTTCTTTATAGTAATATATTTTTCAGTTTTAGTGCTTCAAGCTAAACCAAGCTGAAAAGCAAATTAGACGAAATATACAGTGGTATTTTATTTACAAAGGAATTGAATTTTTTGCAAAAAATTTCCATCCGGCATCAAAAAGTAATTGATTGTATAAGTCGCTAATAAATTAGAGATGGATTTTAAAGTGGAATTTCAAAGTCGATGGTTTCTGGAGACAACCATAGAACCTAATTAATAAATACGAAGGCGAATCATCGCCTCGTCAAATATCTTAAAAAAATTATGGTGAAAATTTAACAAAACGTTATACTCGGGATGATTTTGACTTTCTGCATTCGTTTGTGCCATAAAAAATGAGTTTACCCATGGAAAATTTGAATCTATTCCATATATAAATCTGCAAGGACTCTTTACTTTTAGAAGATTATTTCCTTTCGAATGTAACCAAGAATGTATGTAGTATAAGGCCAAAATAAATCCGTTTTTCATTTTTTTTTCTATGAATGCACCTATTTCTCGTAATATTTGATTTTATTTAAATTGCTTTCTCTACTATTCTTTAAACTGATCAGTGGCATAATTTTCATCTGTGTATTTCCTTAACTTTCCGTTTGGCATACATATCATCGCAAGCAAAATAGTGCTGATTCATCAAATTTAAAAAAGTTGTTTTGTTTGATCAACTTCCTCCTCTAGAAAACAAAACACAATAGAGGGAACACTTGAATTTAATTTTTTATGCCAAGTGTGCTATTTGTTTTGACTACATTCAGGCTTTAAGATCTATATTGTAATTCAATTCCGAAGCGAATAACCTTTCAGTAAAAATAAACAATTAAATTATTTAGGCAATGTTAAATAATTATAAATTGATAAATTTAAGTAATATAAAGTTAGAAATTTCGGTAAAACGCTCATTTTATGAAGTATATTTTGATAACATGACTAATAAAATTGTTTTTTAAAGAAATTAAAACTAAGTCACTCATTCAAAAATTTTCAACGGGAGATAAATCTTAATTCTACAAACCATTACAGTAATTAATTTGGGACATTAAAATTTTATTAATTCTATTTTTCTCACAAAGGCAAATAAAATATACTTATATTTCATATCAAATTGTATTAGATGTAATAGAAATATAATATTAAAATATCAATTAGCAGTAAAAGATGATATTTGTCGCATGTAAATCTCTTGGTGATCCGCGACAGTAATCATTAGACATTAAATTATAGTATATATGCGTTCGAAAGTTGTGAAATTAATTTGAGTTTTTGCTGTTTTCTTTTTTCTATTTTCTTTAATTATTTAGTCTTAAAGTTTAAAATCAAAATTTGGTAATTACAGACAAAAACATGCGCAATTTTTTACAGAAAAATAGTTGTATATCCTTAAAAAATAATATGAATAATTGATAATATTGTTTTAGTTAGTGTACCACATTTCCTTAAATATTAATAGGTCACTTACCTCATAATTATGAGTTTTCAGCAATATTTTCTGTTATTGCAAATTTTTTTAAAGACATTTTTTTATCAATCCTTTTAATCGCAGTTTTTTCATCCACATAGCTAATAAATAACAGTTCTGTTTGAGTATTGGGAATGAGCTCAAATACAAAATTTTTACTTTCACGCTACTTTTTTAGTGATTGTAACTGAAATATTTATTGCTATTTAACATTATGTAGAAGAAATGAAGCACTATGTGTTTTATAGTTCATGGATTTGTTTTGTAGCAAAATTGGAAATTTTGGCTTTTTGATGATTCGTGGCTTCTTAACATTAATAACATTTATATGAATTGGGTTTCCTTTTCATATTATCATTTCGATTTTTTGTCTTGTTACACACTATGATGCTCTTAGACCCAATAAGATAGATACATAGGCAATCATATTGATATGTGCTGTATTTTTCTGGTCCCTATAGTAAGGTTTGGCAACTGGCTAAGTGCTGCCCTTTCTCCTTGTGTTTTGAGCATATGTTTAAACAAAAAGAAATGACATTATGAATTAATGTATAACCAGTATTGATGTTCGCATTTTAAGTTAAATGGAAATTTTAAAATTAATAAAGCTTAAACCAAAATAAGTGATAATAAGTAGATATAAAATAATCAACCAAAAGTGTTAGGAATTCCTTATACGCTATCCGTAAGATATTTCATCCGACTACTGTCATTCTTAGAAATACCGGAAAAATGGCAGCTAATTTTTATTTTCACTTTCTGTAGTAGATATTTGCAAATAGTAACGCTTTTAAAAATTGATTTAATGACGAGCTGATGCAAGCTTTGTTGCATGAGATCTTCAGTTAAGGATTAAGCAGGGAGAAATAATGGAGTCGTAAGCTGCAGATGTGATAACGTTAAATGCGTCAATCCACCTTAATTTTGTTACCAGTTGTGAATCTTGTAGGAAGAAGAAGAACATAAAGTCACAGTGCAGCATAAAACAACGTATACTTAGATGTCAGTTGACGTGCGGAGTTAGGACTATGGAATGACGATTGACTCTATTGAAAATTGCTTCAATGTACTAATAAAGAGTTCTCAAAGACATATTCTCAAGACATATGTAGCCGAAAAAGAACAGGGACCATTTCTTGTAAAAGAATGAGCAAAGCTTTCCCAGATAGCAATTTTAGTTTGCAGCAAAGTTGCAGCAAACTTGCTCTGCAAATCTGTAAACTTGCATCAAATTTGACATGACAAGAGTGCAGGCTTGAAACAAGTTTGCAGCACGTTAATGCAAGCTTCGAAGTCACCACGCGTCAAATTTGCCACGTCAAACTCATTGCAAACTATAGCAGAAACAGAGTACGAATACAACCGCGGATTAGAACTCGCGACATACCGCTTCCTAACCTGACGCTCTAACCACTCGGCCAGCTAAACTCTGAGAAAAGAAGATAGATTTCACTGTACATCATTCGATTCAGTTATTGCTTATAGATTAAACTGTTTTCTTGATTTCATTAATTTTTTAAATTTTGAGTTCAGAATATGATTTGAAGTCAAAGAAAGAGCGGTTTTCGCTAATAACTACGTTTTGCTAGTAGAATAAATTATGAAATTAAAGTTCAAAAGTAATTACTTTAAAATGGGACAAAATGTATAAGTTATTATTTTTCAACAAACATTGACTGTCTTTTAGGTTTAATTTTGTTTATAAACGTTAAAATTTCAACATTAAGAAAAGGGCGATAAAGTTTTCTTTAAATTGCGAGTTCTAGTAAAAAGATGGAAAATGTTTCAAAATTTTTTTATAAAAAAGTTCGTTTTTTCACAAATTATCATTGGTTTATTGAATTAATAAAAAGAAGGAAGGTCTAGGAGATGCTATTAAAAATCGGATGTTTTTTAAAACAGAGAAAGATCTTTCTCTGTTTTAGTGTCTCTTAGTGTGCTATCATCTTTGCAGCAAACTTGTTTTGCAATAGTCCTGTGAACTTGTCATGACACCTTCACAGCAAACTTGTATTGCAAGGAGGGGTGTCGCTAGCTGTCTATTTTCGCCGTGGCAATCTTGTTTTGCAAGCAAGGGTGGCGATTCTGCCTGGTTAATTTGCAGCAGTTTCGCTACAACATCGAGGCATTAAATTTGCCATGACAAGATAATATCAAGTAAAAATCAATCTTGTTGCAAATGTACGTGTTATCCGGGTTATGTCTTGAGAAATCAAATATATTCTGTTTTGAATCACATATATTCTGTTCCTGATAAACTCTAAGGAACTGTTAATTAACTTTTATACATGTTCAAGCACAATAAACAAATACGTTGGTCAAAAGCATATAAATATAATTATATCTGTAGTATAAATTTGAGGATATTCAAAACATAACGTAAAACAAATGCCACAACTTGCATCAAGAGCATAAATGAAAGAAATTAGTGTTAATACATACTATACAGGGCGGTTGGAAAGAGTTTCGACAAACTTTAAAGTTAGGATAAATATACCATAACAACTCACTTTTGTGTAGAACATGTAATCGGATTTATCATGTGAGGGAATTGTTTGGGCTGAAACCAATTCGACATTCCAGCTTAAATATTCCAATCAAAGGCGAATGACGCAATCACAGCAATGCTGAAATATCAAAATTACCTTAATACATAGTACAACTAATGGAAATCTGGAAAAAAGCTTTGTATTTACATTGTGAAGATTTTCCAACAGATGCATGCTACATCATAGACTGTTCACGTGTTTAAAATGTCGAGATATGTCACGCTGGATCTTTTAAAATCCACCATTGCTGCAGCTTTCCCTTATTAATTGTTAAATATCTAGTTCTCCAAAGCTTCTGATGCAAAACTACAAACTGTTGTAATTGGAGTACGAGTATGATCAGAATTCTTTCGCGATGCAAAATAAGTAGCGCATGCTTGCTTCAAACTATTTTTTCTTTTCACTAAAAGCATGTGTGCCATCTCAGGATAGCTATAAAACTTAATTTGAATTAGGCCAAATAACACCTTCTGTCTGTAAATTCCTATAAAAAAAGTGATTTGGTATGTCTGACCTACTCATCAAGTTTGCCGGAATCATTTTAAACCAGGATTTTTATTATCCGTCTTCCTATTTGCAAAATCATTAAAAAATTACAAATCATCAAAAAATTTTAATGCTAATACACAGCTTTGAAATTATACTACGAGAAAGATCGATATTCATTTTCGCATTTCTGTCTTCCCTTTTTTCCAATAAAAGTATCAGAAAAAAGTTCTAGTAGAATGTTTTTTTTATGAAATCAGAAACTTCCAAACTTTTTGCCCCTCAAAATTGGTGGTCGTACCACAAAGTAATGCTCCCTTACGACCGGCCATGATATCTTCCATACGAAGCTAGCTGGTAGCAAGTATATTCTCAGAAGGGCAGCAGGAGATATTTTCGTTAAAAAATTTTAGACTAGAAAGCTTTTTTACTACTCATGTATAAACCATCTTCGATTCACTTTGGGGACATTGGAAGCTGAGATGCACTCTAGCAGGCCATATTCTTTCTCTGAGCATGCTAGAGATTTTAAGTATGGAATACTTTTTCCTCCTTTCATAGCGCTGGAACATTTTTTTCTAAGGAATTTAAATATGCCAGCAGTGATTTTGAAGCTCATTTTTTTCTCATGATCTATTAATCATATGATATATGCGCATACTTATAAGCAAAGTTTGTTTAATGAATTAGACAATTTCAAGATCTTTAGACACAATCTTAGCAGTGAATAAATTTAATGAACACGTATTGAAGAATGTCATATTTATAATATTTGAATGAGAACAAGAATGAAATAGGTATATAGATATGATTATTTATTTAAGACTAACGTGCAAAAATCTAATTCTTAATCAGAAATTCATTTTTTAATTAGTCACATAAGCGATTTGAATAATCAAAATCAATTAAAGGCCCTTTTATCTATTTATGTAATAAATTTAAAAGCTGTTTGATCATGAATACAAATGAGAGCTGGATTTTAAATTTTTCCGTATGAAAATGTAAGAAATTTTTACATTCGAAATGATTATTTATAATTTAATGCTATGAATAAAATAGTTGAAATAAAAAATATTTTATTTTCATTAAGTACGATATACATGCATTTTTTGAGTTTTTATAACTACTGACTGATTTTTTTCTACTTTGAAAGGCTGCTTCCCTTTATATTTTGTATTCGACACCTATCTCTTCTGATTTGTGACAGATTAAATTACAGGCTCACTAATAAGTGTACTTCAGTTTATGGCAGGTCATATATACAAAAGTGACTAATGAAAACAATCTACTTCATTTTTTATGGCTATGGGTTTATAAATTTAAATTGGGCGTATAATACTTTCGAAAAGAGGACACTATTGATTGGTTTCCAAAAGGAACGTATTAATTCAGAGGTGCCATTGATGACGAACCGCTTTTGCGTCTGAAACGTTATTTATACCATTTTGTCAACCTCTTGTATAGAATATGACAAAATCTAAGGCGGTGTGTTTTCATTGGCCACTACAGTGAGTCATCTAAATATTGGAAGTCTGAGAGAATTTGTCCATTTTTTTCATTATGATAGCTACATGCTCTTCCATGATCCGTCAAAGAATATCAAATATTTAAAGTCCGTCTGAAGGCTAACCATAACTACAAGGGCAAGTCAGCAAGAAGGTTGCAAACTTATATGAGAATTAGTAGCAAAGTTTTTCCACATATGTCAATAAGTTTTTCCACATATGCACAATTAAACTGTATGATGTTTATTTCGAATTTATGAGATAAGAGTTGCACATATACGCAGCTGCTTTTGAAAATGGCGGCTATGCTCGAAGATTGTATGCTAGAAGAATAGAGAAGTGTTCTGCGTTTTCTGTGGGCGAAAGGTCTTCCGACAAAGGATATTCACAAGGGAAACGTTTTCTGTTTGCAATGAGAATTGTTTGTCCCATCCAGCGGTCTACTGCACAATTTTGTATCGAAACTTCGGGTTACAGTTCGAAGAAAACTTCTTGGTCTATTGAGATGAGGAATTTTGTTCAATCATGACAATCCCAGGTCTCATACAGCTCGATTAACGGAGGAGAAAAGTGACGAGTTTCGGTGGCAACTTCTTCAAACCCGCCTTGCAACTCAGTTAGCTTCAAGAGTTATCACCTGTTTGGTCCTTTTAAGTTGCACCTGGGTGGCAAGCGTTTCGCGTCTGATGCAGACGCCGAACGTGAAGTTTATAAGTGGCTTAGACAGCAGTCCAAAGACTTTTTTGCATCAGATACTGAAAAACTGATAAAGTGATGGGATTAATGTATCATTGCAAATGGTAATTATGTAGACTAATAAATATGTTTTCAAGTAAATATCTCTGTTTTCCATTTTTTATTGGCCTTTGAAAACAATTAATTGTTTCGTGCTCACATGCATAATTTCATCATGCTTTTCTCTGCATATTAAAATGCTTTTCCAAAACATACAGCAGAGTATTTGAGAAAATAACGCATTCTAGTTTTCAAACTTTATTTTACTTTTAGAACAGCGTCTTTTTGTACCCTGAAACAGAAAATAATTTAATTTATATTTTATTTCTAAACTCTTCATTAACACATGCTTATTTTACGAAGGAAGCACATACCCAGATAGCAATTTTAGTTTTCAGCAAAGTTGCAGCAATCTTACTCTGCAAATCTGCAAGCTTGCAGCAAGTTTGACACGGCAAGAGTGCAAGCTTGAAACAAATTTGTAACAAGTTATTTCAAACGAGTTAGTCACCACGCGTCGAACTTGCAGCAAGCTTGATGCGTGAAATTCATTGCAAATTATAGCAAAAACAGAGTACGCAAACAAACCGCGGATTCGAACTCCCGACAACCCACTTCATAGTTGCCTTAGCCACTTAGCCGCAGAGAAGAGAGATAGCGATAATAGATCGTGCATCTACACGTTTAATTTTAAACTATTTTCTTGATTTCATTAATTTTTAAATTTTGAGTTGAGAATATGATTTGAAGCGAAAGAGAGAGCTATTTTAGCTAATAACTACGTTTCGCTGGTCGAATAAATTAAGAAATTAGGGTTCAAAAGTAATTACCTTTAAAAATATGGAAGAAATGTAAGTTATTATTTTTCAATATTTTTTTATTTATGGTCGTTCAAATTTTAACATTAAGAAGGCGATATACAGTTTTCTTTAAATTGGGAGTTCTATATTTAGTAAAAGATAGAGAATTTTTCAATATTTTTTTATTAAGAAATTAGTTTTTTACAAATTATCATTTATTTGTTGAATTAATAAAAAGAACGACGGTCTAGGAGATGCTATTAAAAATCGGATGTTTTTTAAAACAGAGATAAAGATAAAACCAGATATATACAACTGTATTCAGGTCGTGGTGTGTAAGTGTGCTGTATCAACGTTGCAGCAAACTTATTTTGCAAGTGGGTTGGTCGATTATGCTTTATTACTTTACAGGAAGTTTGCAGCAATGTTGCCGCATCAAGTTTGTCATGACAAGTTAATATCAATAAAAATTCTCACTTGCTGCAAGTGTACATGCTATCTCGGTGTAATGAAGTAGAAAAATCTTATTAAAACGTAAGACAGATATAACCCCTAAATAATATTATACGTAAACATTCAATAAACATTCAGATATTGGAATGACGGAATGTTTTTCCCTTTCGGTTCAGTTCGTAAAAAATTATTTTTTCAGCTTCCTTCATATCTTATCTACATTATTAACGGTAGCAAAATCTTAAAAATTTATTGTCATTACAGTCAACTTATAATTAAAAATAATAATAATTAATCATGATGTGTCTTAATTATCCTTCTACAAAAATATATTTATAAGAACTTCCTTATAGAACGACTGTTTTAAAGTGGCAAATTTTTGAGGTGATATAGCATTTTCTGTTAGTATGCATTTAATTTTTTTTTCGTTATGAAAAGTTTTTTGTTGTTTGCAATATAATCAACTTGCATATATATATATTTTGTTTCATGTGTACATGTAACTGGCTCGAAGGACTTTTTCATAAATTTTTAACACGGGTTTTGATTATCAGAAAGGGATGGATGACTTATGGAAATTCAAAACCTAATTTAAATGGAAATAACCGTGAAGAGCTCTTCACTCTTGCAAATATTACGAGATAATTTCTCAAGCACATTCTCATGAGAATTCATGGAATTGAAAGGAAAGTGTTTTTGAAAAAATGATGATGATGGAAAATTCATGAAATTTCATAGGAAGGTAACATGAGCATTTTAATATGAAACTTAAGATACACAGAGTAACAAAAAAGAATATATGGTCACATAATTTTTTTTATAAAGATAATTCAATGAATAATTTTCCTTTGGGAGTATGAGATGCACTAATGGAGGGTTTTTGAGATTCATATAATATTTATGTTACATTCACGGGTAAACCTAGAAAATAGCAATATTTAAGAATAAATACTGTTTTTAACCGGTTATGCTAGTGATGGTAATTAAATACTCAGAAAAAAACACACTTCCTTTGATTTGTTTAATTTGACACTCTGCCATTTGGAGTTCAATATGTTTGCTATTCCTT
The DNA here is from genome assembly GCA_013235015.1 of Araneus ventricosus. Classification (NCBI taxonomy): domain Eukaryota; kingdom Metazoa; phylum Arthropoda; class Arachnida; order Araneae; family Araneidae; genus Araneus; species Araneus ventricosus. Next base: position 2,710 of record BGPR01005904.1, on the reverse strand, counting down.
TATTCACCTAGAGATTTGCTACATTATTCTTACAAAGCTAAAAATAATAAATTTTCCATAAATGCGGAAAAATATATTCTAGCAAAACTTTTGATGCTTATGATATGAAAAATTTTAATGCTCAGAGATGAAACATTTTTTAATGTATTTTACAAAATAAAATCAATTCAGCATGTGTGTAATCAATGTGCCCGGTGTCTAAATGACGAGATATTCTCAAATTCTACTCAATTTATTCCTTTCATGGAACTTTTAAATATAGATTTATTCTTTTGTTATGATTGCTTCGATACGTTCCAAACATTGTCTATATTCATAATTTATTTTCAAACACGAATTTGGGTATTTTTGCACGCATCTTATCAAAATATTATTTTGAATCATTATTAGTCAGTTTGAAAACCAATTTGTAAGTCATAAAATTATAGGGATGCAAATAAATTATTATTGGAAACTCTCCAATATCTTCCGTTTCTTCAGTTTCCATCGAATTTATTATTATAATATCTAACAAAATGAACTTCCTATTAAATGAAAAGTTACAAATTTATAAACGATTCTCTTACAACTCCGTAAGATAAACAAATAACAAATTCCAGATAGCAGCCATTCTCAATATCTTATAAACCGGCCAATGTCTAAATGTCAGGAAACTCTCAAACAAATCAATTTCTCACAGAAAGGCATTATCAGTTTATAAAGCAAATGAATTCTCAAATCAAAATTCTTGTATTTCAAGTTTAATCTAGACGAGTGGTATTGTTCAAAAGGGAAAGATAAATCGTAGAAAGATAGAACGTTTTGATTTGATGTTCACCACCGTTGCTCGAGAATTAGAAATAAGTTCTTTAAGGAAAGAAGTATATTTCTATATTTCAGCAGATTTTCAGAAAATTTTGAATGAAATGAATTCTATTGCTACAGAGACCAATTTTGCAGATTTTCTTATTTCATTGCTATGGTTTCAGACTTTTCGTATCTTCAAAGAAAGGGAAGAAATAAAATTGCGACTTATGGATAATGTCGCATAACCAAAACGAAATTTTTAAAAAAAAGTTGAAATCAAATAGAGTAAAATCTCAGTTTATTCGAACTAGAATTCCTACTTGCAGTTCAGGTGTAATCCTGCAAGCAGTTTGTATCTGACAGTTTAAACTTATGTAAATTTAGAGTTAATTTACAAGGACTTACAAATTTAATTATATATGGTCGTTTAATGTTAACAAACTAATCTGAGATTATAGAGACTAAACCATTGAATAAACGGTAAAAAGAGATTGAATCTACGAATAATTCCTCCCAAAACAATGCTTAATTTACAAAAAATCGTAACGAGAATAAATGCTTTGCTTGTATTGAAATTCAACAAATTTAAAGGGTCAAAAATCTTTCAGAATATTTCCTGAATTTTCTTGTAGTTTCATTTCCTTCAAATACTACTATGAATAAATCTTATCTCATCAGTTTCACAAAATATATAAAAGAAAACATTTTCTTACTTATTTATTGTTAAAATAATAATTTCAAAATCTGATTTACAAAATTTCTTAAGGCATAAGTTATTGCATGTTCCACATCTCTTTAAGTGAATAAGCAAATATTTGCCGATCCATTATTAATCATCTGTCAAGCAGTGCGTTAAAGTATTATCGCCATATTGCATTCGAAAGGTAAACACGACTAAACGCAATCATATTTTGGAATAAGTGAGCGCTCCGGAAACTGATTAGACAGTGAGTCAAATTAAACTTCTCAACTCACTCGTGGTAGTGATTTGACACAAATACGAGAGATGTTGCTTTGAAATATACCTATTCTACAGATTTATCACAAATCAAATTAGATTATTTGATTTACGATTACGGAGAGTGGAATAATAGGTTGCTTCAAAACTCACTGAATTAAAAACGTGGTTAAGGTATATAATTAGTTGAGTGAATTTGTGTGAAGTTCAGCAATAATCAATTTATGAAGAATACCTAAATATGTACTAATGAAGAAAGTTACTCAATGATTTGAATATTAACGCTTGTTTGGCTGCGAACTTTGTAAATATTTGCGATTTCTCGGCCAAAAAGTATTGAGAGTTTCAGAATTATTTTATTCTTTTAAATGAAAATTCTTAATTAAACTTTATGATATAGATAAATACTACAATTTTCTCAGGTTAAAACGTGATTTGCACCAAGTATGGGCTGACTTTAGCATATAATTGTTAGTTAAAAGGTTTTGTCAGGGCGTTGAAAATGATTGTGAATATTTAGAATCTTAAGAGTGAATAAAAGAGTTTGTTTATTATCACGTTTGGTTTCCTCTTCATAAAGTTTATTTATTTTCTAATCATACTCGCTATTTGTGAAACTTTCGCACGAGTCTGTGTAGTCTGATTTGTTTTAATTTATAATTAAATCGTCATCCTGCTTTGTGTAAATTGTTGATGAGAATTATAGTAAACATAGAAGATAGGCATGTTTTGTTGTTAAAATAGCAGTGGAGAAGTAATTTTTTTATGATTTCTCGCCCGCTTCACATATCTTATTGATACATAGACGAAGTATTTCAAAACTGCCAAATAGGAATAATTAATTTGTAGCTAAACTACTTCGAACAGGAGATTCACTTGCAGAATGCATGATTTCAAGAAATGAAATTGTCATTAGGTCATTGGAATAGTCAAGGTCATTAAAGCACCAATAATACATAATAGTGC